>VRYO01000180.1:228573-254028 GCA_009812075.1 Sialia sialis | reverse complement strand
CGGCTTATAATTGTGAAATTACTGTAAGTTAGCTGCATTTGATACATTGTGTCAGAGTCTGGGTTTTTTCTCTTGTGACAAATCCAGCAAAATTCTGTTGGATCCAGCTAAAGTGTTCTGAAGCTGTGACATCTGAGTAAGAAGAGGATTCGCCCACTCTGAAGAGATGCACTTGTAGCTGCCTTCCAACCAACCACAGGCGGAATTCACCTTACACTTTTCACATTTCTTTTTAAATTAGCCAGAAGAACCTCAGGAAACATAAACCAAGTAACCAAACTGTGGTATGGGCTGGGAAGTGAGTGAGAGATGAGCTGAGAAGGAAGTCTGGGAGTGGACAGCAAGGCAGAGGCAAATGCTGTGGCTGTGATCCACGGATCCTTCACCCCTGGGCCAGTGTGACCAGTGTGCTGTGGCTACCTGTCCCCTCCCTATGCTGCACATGGCTCCACGTGCTTTCTGGAGAGACTTTAACCCTCAAAGTCAACCTCAAACCAGTTTGTGGGGAGCAAGAGGTGAGACTAAAAGGAAGGGAATGCCAGCTTCCATAGAATTATCGTCCAGCAGCTTTGCCAAGGGAATCTGGAGGATATTTCCTTCTGTAGAAATGTTATATTCCTATAGCAAAGTAAATTTGGGCAAATGCTGATTCTCTTCAGGATTTCCCTAAAGTCTTGTTCCAGAATATACATATGTTTTATTTTTCCTGGATTTTGTATTTTGGCAGTGATCTGCCTGAGGAGGTTTCTTGCAAAGTACCTAAAATGAAGAAAGAAAAAGAAAATTGAGAAGAAACAATGGCCAAAAAAAACAACTATGTAGGAACTATGAAACTCTGGGTTTGTACATTACATTTTTGGAGGCAAGTTCTCCTTTAGGTGGAAATAATCCTCCCAGTGGGGAAGTTTCTTCTGAACATTTATTGGGTGTAAGAAATTTTGGGTGTAGATTAAACAGAGTCCTTGAGACAGAGCTGTTTCACCTCTGCTATGCTCAGAGGACAGGCAGCATGAGCCCTAACTTGCCTGCAAAGGACAGGAGGAACAAATGTCCCTTGCGGCTAGAAGAACTAAATTAACCTGCAAGTGAAACTGGCTAGAGAAGAATCATATATACTGATAATGTTTGTAGCACAACACTACTTCTATGCTAGCCATTCATTTTCCTCTCCTTAATGAGGGCAAGAGTTAAAACACGAGGAATGAACAAGCATTTCACAATTAAAGGTGAGAGGAGGATGACAGTGTACAAGGGAAAAGCCTGTGGTATGTCTAATGAGTCTCCAAGAGCTTGAGTCTGTTGAGAGCTTTCACTGGAACTTTACTTTCTGAGGAAATTGCTGTACCTGTGGAAATGGATTTATTTTCGTGCTAATTTTCATATTAAATCTTAGCAACTAAGGAGTGCTGAAGTACAAAACTACAGATTTCACGAAGCGAGGTAGAAGTACATAAGGGCTTCTTGCCATTCACTCTTCTTGTACAGTTCAATGTATATTTGTGTATTTGACAATAGGATAATAATAAAAAAAAATGGAGAAGTGATATAACTGCAGGGATAATCCAGACAAAATCTGAGCAAGGAATGAGAAGCACATGATTTAATGCTCTTCAAGGTGCTACAGCCCTTCATTTAGCATTGACATTTACTACCTCAGCACATATTGGCAACAGCAGCTTTGCTTTCTGGCCAGATGCATTGTGGTGCATGATATTTTCCGTGTGACACAATTTGTTATAAACAAAGGAGATGGAAGAGTAAAGCAACAACCATTGTCATATCAAGGAATTGCTCCCTCAGACTTCAGGCTGATAGTTGCTGTGCTATTGTACTTTCTACAAAATGTAACAGGATGCTTTAAATCCCAGAGTACAATTTCTGTAAATATGGTTGTTGGAAAAGAGAACACAAAAAGCTATCATAACATGATAAACTGTCAAAATGGGGGAGAGTTGATTTAGATACCAAGTTTATTCACTTCAGCACAGGTGTAATCTACTCTTATCAGCACTGAGGCATTTATTCCCCTTACTTTAGGATTTCTAGAAGACACAGTGTACAGAAGAGTAGTAAACCAGCCTGCTGCTTGGAAATGGTACTCAGATAAATCCACATTGCCACTACAGTGCTTTTAAAAGAGGTGATAGTGCCATAATGAAAAGGTCAAAATGTCAGGAATATGTCAAAATGCTTCTTTAAAATTAAACATGTAGTTGCTCATTGGCTACACAGAATCGAGCATATTCCTCAGCTGACATTTTGTTTAAGCCCTTTTCCTGTCTGTGAGATCAGGCAGTATGCATATGAAAAATATTTGTTGCATTCTGTGGTGCACTTTATCCAGACAACCCAATCTCTATGTGTCCATTTCAATAAAACAAGACCATTCATGAAGTTCCTTTATTTACTGATCATGCAATACTGCTAAGGACAAAAGAAAAACAAACCATTCCCAGACAAAGAAGTAGCCTGAAATCTCTGATGTGCAGTGTTAAAGCAAGACTAGTGTGTAAAGAAAGACGATTTTAATTTTTTTAAATTAGGATGGTATACCGAGGAGAAAAAAAACAAAACAACAATTCTCTTCTTCTGCACCTAGTGGCTGGGCTGAAATGCATATTTTAATTCTATTTGTAGATGTTCTGAAGTATTGGCAGGGATTCAAAATACCCACAACTGAGCAGAAATGCTACCATTGATGAAGGCCCAATTTTGGCCCAAATAAGATGATGGCATATAATGGGTACAGGAAATATCTATAATTCCTTTCAAAAACTTCAAAGAGCAAGAAAATCTGCCTTGGTTTCTCTGCATCACTGTGCAATAGAATTTATCATAATGTTCATCCTGAGCAGATTTGTTGCTTCACATTCAAGCAAACAGCATTTATCATTTTAAGACGAAATGGAATAATTGCCTATGCCACTTCAATGGTCCTTGTTTTCTTTTCCTTGGAGCAAAATCCAAAAGGAAGCTCAGAGAGGCACAAGCTGAGAGAGAAAGCAGCTGATGTGTTCCTCATGAAGGAAGAGCACAGCAGCTTGTTGAGCTTCAGTGTGAGCTGTAAGGCAGTGCAGGGTGTCCCTCCCTTCCATTTGCTTTCCCAGCCAGTGGCTGCCATAAACAACTCTGCAATATTGTCATGTTGCAAGCACACTAATCATGGCTCACATTTGGGTGATAGCATAAACAGCATAAACAGTCTGTTACGGCCACAATAACAGCTCCAGCACAGGAGCCAAGACAAGGAAGAATAGGAACTGAAGAAAATGAGGCTGTTTTACAGACATCATTTTACCTAATAGATGAAGCTGCAGCTCCAAGAAGCTGCTCTTCCCTTCGCAACAACCTAATCAAACCTTCACTACCTCTTGCTGAGGTGTGTTTCTACAGCACCATTATTTCTTCTTCTGTAAATCAACAATTTAATTGATGTATCTGGCTTTTTGATATGACTGTCATTTATTAGAAGAGTGAAGAGATATGGGTGCAGGCAGAACAACCAAAAAGAGGTGAGGTGAGAGGAAGTTCGTAAAAAATAAATTATTTCATGGAAAATGTCCCTGGAATAATAAACTAAAAAATCCCTGTGGTGGTTTTTTTTGTACATACTGTATAGTTTCATGGAGAATTGTAATGTATAATACACATAAAAATGACATACATATAAGGTGAATTTTTAGTGGGAATAAATGTTTTTTTAGAGCAAATTCTAGGATGTTCTATTTTATTTCTTTAGAAATAGAGAGCTGAAAAAAAACCACAGCCAAGCATCTTGAAAAATACACCTGCTAAATGTGCTAAGCAGGCCACTTCAGTTGATTATTTTCAGTTTAACAATGTAAAGTTTAGTGCTTTTTCATAAATTTGAGATGCCATTATATATTATGAATATAAAATCCCCACGCATATAACTACATGCAGTTAGGTAGTCAAGGAGAAATACAAGTCAACAGAGCGAGCTTTCCTCTAATTTTTCAAAACAGAAATAACCCACTTCCGCCCAAGTTGCCACAAAACACCAGATTTCAAGAATAGATAACAGTTCACTTTACCACTCCCTCACTCATAGTTGGGAGAGGTAGCCATACATGCATACATGTTCGACTCTTTAGAAAACTAGGGAAACTATTTTTCTCTACCATTCCTGTACTTCCCTGTTCCCAAACAAATAAGCAAGGTAAGTTTGCTAGGAAGTGTTTTCAGCTTGCTCTTCAGCTGAACACTCACAATGTGATAACCTGACCATGCCTAAGCTAAAACACATAAGTGACCACACACCTATATTCAGTTTGTTCAACTTTTTCTTTGGAGAGGACTTCACAGCACAGGGAGGCAAATTTTGCCATCCTTTGACATGCCAAGGAGTGCCTGACCTTGCTCATCCTCCCCTGTACATGCACAGTGGGGAACAGTGGCACCACGCAGAGGAGCAGTGACTTCAGAGAAGCAGCAGCAGGACACAGCTTTGGGCTGAAACTTTCCAAGTAAGGGCAAGAAAGAAGGAAGAAGAGAGCTGTGAAACAAATAGTGCCTAACAGTAGCACTTCCTTTCCTATAACACACTCTTTTTCAGTTCTTCCATCTGGAGAAATGTTTGCAAGCTGGATGTCACAGCCTCCCTACTCTCTGTTGAAGGGGGGTGGCCTGTCCTCCCACTAAATCCAGACTCCTCATTTCCCTAATCCTAGCAAGTCATCCCACACCAAAGGCAGGTATTTTGGTCTCTGATGGATGGCTCTTCAACCCAGTGCTGGATGGGTAGGTGCAAATGGATACAGAGTTTTAGTAATGTGCTAATAAATAACCCAATTAAGATCAAAATACCTTCCACAAAGTTAACATGAAAAGTGACATGTTGAGTTAAATTACACTAAGGAATAAGTGGCAAATGCCTGCTTCTCTCTCTAAGTGGGACTTTCATGAATAATCCAGTAATGATAATGAAAGCATCTGTGCCTTACATATTAGAATTACTTCTCCCTTAGCCTTTGCAGGACAAAAGCTTTGTCTGTTGTTGCACACCAGGCCACAATGAAGGGTAGCTAAGAAAGGCTTGATTTTTATGTTGACAGTATTCTGCAATTAGAGGTGAGTTATGGTTATTTGCTTTCTCACAAGCCCACAAAAAATGGTACTGCACACCTATATCACGGTAAAAAAATATTTTCTATTTCTCAGCTAACGGCTATCTTTTAACAACACATAACTAAAAGCTAAAACCAGCCATAAAATCTGTAAAAAACACCTCTACCAACTACATCTGTGACATTGGCCTGGTGGAGTCATTTAGATTTAAATTCAAAATTCACCTGATACGTGTAGTATCCCATTAATTGTAAGGTTTGCATCAGGAAGGGTGAGGTCAAGTACAGAGCTGGTGGAAAATAATCAACTTTTTCTATAGGAAAAAAGATACTGACAGGAATAACCCTACCGAATTACAAAAGGGAAAGCAGTGTGGACATGGGAACACACTATAGGTTAGTCAGTTTATTAGGGCTTCTAGAATTTGTAGCTTACCCAAGAGACATTTTAGTTACAGGCTAATGAGCTGGAAAAGATATTTGAAGAAAAAGGATATCCTAGTTGATATAGTTCACAAAGCATTAGTTAAGCTTCATGAATCTGATGGACAACAAACTATTGTTGAAACAGCTCAAATCTAAAGACCATTTTTCTGTGTCATTTGTTTCAACTCGGTCTTCTTTGTCACCTAAAATCAAGAAAGCAGCTCTATACCATGCATTTATGGGCCACATCAGCGACAAGTTTACCCTCCAACCATCTCCTTCATACTTCTTTCCTGTTGGGACTACATCTCTCAAACAATGGCAGATTTAAGCTGGAACTTTAATTTAAGACCATTTCACATTGCTCTGACAGCATAGAAGAGCCTGAAAAGGGTAGCATACACTACTTTAGTTCCCTATTATAGTGATACAGTGAACATACAGGGATGTATGTTCAGAGTAACCAACATTTCCAGATGGAAGTGTTCAGTTACAATTATACTGCATGTACAGTATTGCTGGAAATATATAACTTGGGATATTTGGTCCTGTTGCCAAGAACATAGGAAGATTTACTAATTACAGCATAGTCTCTGCAGCATTCCATGAACAGTAGGACAGGGAACCTGCAAACATATCATGGCCTGCAACTAGAAATTGCTTTGCCCTGTTATGGAACATCATAGAATCTTGGAATGGTTTGGGTAGGAAGAGACCTTATTGATGATTTAGTTCCTGCTGTGAGCAGGGGCACCTTCCACTCTCCCAGGGTGCTCAAAGCTCCATCCAACCTGGCCTTGAACACTTCCAGGAATGGGGCAATCGCTGCTGCTGAGCAATCTGTCGCAGTGACTCTCTACCCTCTGAGTAAAAAATTTCTTCCCAGTCTAAATCTCTCTGCCTTTGGTTTAAAAATTGGTCCCCTTTTTCCTCTCACTATCTGCCCTTGTAAAAAGTCAGTCTCTCACTTTTTCATATAGCCCCTTTAAGTACTGACAGAATGCTACAGTAGAATATTAGCAAACCACACTGGAGTATAAAAAAGATCCAGATAACCTAGTATTCTGTTTCCACCAATGATCAAATGCAGATGCCTCAGAAACATGGCCCTCCTCTGAGTCTCTCCTACCATTCAACCTTTGTCAGCTCAGGAAATTCCTGAAACAGCTTTGGTTTCTGGGCACTGAACATTCCTTCACAGATTTTCCTTACATAAGTTCATGCAATCTTCACACAAATGCCTGTAAACCATCAGCATATACAAGGGAGTTCCTCAGGTCTTTTATCATATCCTTTACTTTGAATTTAGATTCTGTTAGCTCTATTTCATATCTTTTTGTTCTCGTAGTGGATGAAGCTGTGAACTATCAATCACTATGCACTCTGTCATGTCACTCACTGGTCTACATCCCTCAGGCTTTTCTTTTGTCAGTCTGAAGGATTCCCATCTGTTTAATCCTGCCTTCAAGTGAAGTTGTCCAATAATTTTGACAAGCCTGTTGTCATTTTCTGAACCTTTCTAGTTCTTCTAGATCCTTTAAAATGCAAGATCAGAACAGCATGCAGTATCCAGAGGTGGGAAATTATTCTCTATTGTGTTCTCTGTTCTTTTCTTCACAATTTCTAACATTTTGTACAGCTACTAGTGGATTCCTTTGGTCTGAATGGAAAAGAGCCTCAGTTCAAGATTGAATTTCTAGAGTAACTGATGAGAAACTTTCAGAAAACTGTCTATATTACAATATTATTCTCTAATATCACTAGTAAATGAAGAGTTCATATAAACTTAGGAATTTTTTTTCCCTGTCACATTTGAGTTACATTAAATTTCAGTTCCCATTGTGTTGTTATTAAGATTATGGAATCTTTCACCATTATTTCTTTCTTACTCTCTCATATCATTTAGTGTTATTTACAGTTTTACATCTCACTGCTCAACACTTTTCCTAGATTTTTTATGGATATTCTGCACAGCATAGATCCTAGCACTCATCCTGAAGAGCTTGTCAATGTCACTTTCCACTGCCATATTATTCATTTACTCCCATCACAGAATCACAGAACGGGTCAGTATGGGGCCACAATGAGCTGATCCAACCTCCTTGCTCAGGCAGGGGTATCACAGAGCACATGGCACAAGTTTGCACCCAGACAGTTCTGGAATATCTCCAGTGAGAGAGACTCCATACCTTCTCTGGGCAGCTTTTCCAGTGCTCAGTCACTGCACAGTACTGAAATTCTCGCTCAAGTCCAGGTGGAACTTCCTGTGCATCGTCTCCCCACCTTGTCCTGTTGCCAGGCACCATTGAGAAGAGCCTGGTCATCCCCTCAACAGCCCCCTGCAGATTCTTAGATCTTCTAAAAATGATTATTTAACATTTTTTCATCCGTGCAAAGATCTTTCTCCTCATGCCATTGTTACAAGGTTTCATTAAGAGACTTTATACCTAACCCAAAATCCTCTGGAAATCCAGGTGGACTACATTGACTCAATCACTTAAAACAGAATATTTAGACCATCTTGTGAGATATGGTTTCTCCTTACAAGAGGGATTTCACTCCTCACCAGGGTACTATATTTCTCCAACCTTTATATTTCTCCAGCCTTTCTCTTATACCTCCTTACTGGTCACTAATTCTTTAAATCTAATCTGGCAGGCTTTACCTTTTCCCATTTCAAAGACAATGGAATGGCTGTGTTTGAATTATTACTCTTTTATTACCTATTTATTTTGTGTGGCTCCTCTGCTGTAATGGTAGGTTATTCAGACATGCCTACAGGATTAGGGCACTTTGAATATCCTGTCATAGCAGTTGTCTATTGATTACATTGAACTGAGTTCAGCACCATTGAAGGAAAGGTGGTCTCAGCCACTTGAGTTGATATAACAAGGAGTAAAATGAAGCCTTGTCTTTTTATAACAGAGGATCAGTGTTCTTTATGTTTTTCTCAGACTATAATTTTTATTGCTGTGTGCAACTATTAGTGGTTTCATTCCATCTGAATGGAAAACAGTTTAAGACGTACCAAATTTACTCACTCCTGATGTTTTATCTCCTGCAGCCCTGATACATGGCCTCGTTCATTTGAATTTGGTCCCACCACTTCTGTGCCTGCTCCATTCTCTCTGCTCCACCACTTAAACTAGCTGACTCTGTTCTGCTGTCTACAGTCTTCTGATTTCAGGGTGACTGTGCTTGTATTACAGCCTGTGCCTGCACAGACCCAGTGGTTCTAAATTCCCAGACCAAACAGGCTGGAATTATTACTCTCATTCTTTACTAGGTTTATCTCCTTCCTTTTTAATTTCTCAGTGACAGATATCTCCATAATTAAGAAAACAGCTTTCTCTCAGAAATGAGTAAATGGCACTTCTTTGAATACTGTGACAAAATCTAAGGACTTACACAGAATCTGCTCATGCTCTTCAAAAGAATGAGTAATAATGTGCAGACATGGAAAGCTATTGCTTTATGCACCACCTCAAAGCAAGCTATTCCCACAACTTTATTTCTTTCTCCTCATTAATCAAGAGTAGGTTCTGTGAAAGTTAAGGAATGCATTTGGAAAGAGAAAGTAAGCTCAAATGCCCTTTATCTATCCTGTTGTGCTTCTTGGAGGTTAGAAAACCCCTTCTTAGAGGATTCCAAGATCAGTTGTGGAACCAGGAACTCAAAGAACAATGTCCAGGGTGACAGGAAGCCTCCACCACTGCTTTTGAGTGAAAAGACAACCTCAGTCATTTGCTTTTTAGGTTAATGATGTAAACTCTTTGTCACCATGTTACAGTTTGAAAAACAAACATACAAGCAAAAAAAACAAAAACAAAAAACAAACAAACAAAAAAGAAAACCAACAAAAAAAGAAACAGTGCAGAGAAACAGTCTAAAGATTTCCTTTCTGTGAGAGTTTCTTTTTTTCACTCTGACGTGGACAGCACAGATTTACCCAAGGACAGCAGAGGAGGAAAGGACTTCAAAAAGCTGTTGTCAGCGTCCCAGCTCAGTTCCCACTGAAAGAACTGAGTTTGCTGAATCTACTGAAATCAGCCAGCACTTTTGAAAACACATCTTTGTCTCAGACAGACAGTGATGGAGCTGGGCATAAAATTCCTGAAATTTACTTTGCCTAGAGGGAAGTCAGAAAGCCCTGTCTCTCAAATTTCATTGAGGGATAGCACTCTTCTTTTCTTGTTACCATACCCTGATTAAAATACAGTGTAAACATTAGTGATAACAGCATAACTGGACATTTTTAGGCCACAAATATGCTCTTACATAATCAGATTATTTAATCCTCTCATAAAGATGCATTTCTTTATCATAAGAAAATACAGGGTTTATTTGCTTCAAGAAGTAATTGTTATAATTTATTAGTAGAAGTTTGGCTTTTTTATTCAGAGTTTTATTTCAGGTTTTTATGACTCCTGAGCCAGTGACACCTAGTAATTATATCTGTAGCTTTTGGCTCCTATTGATACAGTGCGGCTGTATTAGAAGGATTACTTTTATATATTGGTGAGCCAAAGAAGATTTTTCTTTTATGAATACTGAACTTCTGAGTGGCTTTTTGAATTAATAACAGTGGAATTAATGCTTTGAAGACACTGTTATTAAAATGGTGATCTCAGTGGACACGATGTAGAGAAGCTGGTTGATAAGTAGGATGTATGTTGGAGAGGAAAACTATAGGCTTTTTACATTTGTTTTAATTACAAGTCCAGAAAATTTTTTAAAAGCTCCCAATTTTTCAGAAACCAACATATTGTAAAATACTTGGATGTGATACAGCTCCAATTTCTTTCAAAGGATGTAAAAGAGGCACTTCCCTGCAGAAGACAGAGCCAGCCCCTACCCCAGCAATTTAGATACTCTGAGTCTCTGTACAAAAAAAATAAAAAAATACAGGCAGCAGATGTAAAGGGAGGAGTCTGCAGCAGAGCAAAGACAGGGACCTAGGTTTGCTCTCAGGTCAGTGCCTTGACCAAAGGGCTATTCACCTACCTTTGATTTGCTTTCAAGTGGCTTGGAGTTTCTGTCCAACTTCAATTTCAGACAAAGGTCCCGTCATTTTTAACTGCTGGTCTGGCAGAAACTTATTTCCCTAGAGTTCCTTCTGGTTTATTTTTCCTAGATCACTGGAAAACGCTGCTCACCTTCTGAGGTGAATTCTGAAAAATTATAAAATTTCCAGATTCCCTTAACTATTTGAGTCTCCCCACATGTGAGATGATCAGAGACCTTCTAATGGGAATCTAAACCACAGGGGATCAGATGCCTTGAGATATTGTTGTGCACAGATCAGACACTTTCAATGTATAGAAAGTTTAACAATGGAGCACACTGTACAATATACATTCTGCTCATTTTTCCTTTAAAGTTTTGCTACCATATGCAGTCCAAGTTCTTTACTCAAGTGAAAAAATGCCTCTCTAGGTCAATATTCTTGATAACAGTGAACTCACATATGTTTCTCCTTCTATAAATATTACTGCTGTTCAATTCTTTTTTGAGATTTTTTGATCCTATTTGTTACAGAGAGTGTGCATTCTTGGGCAAAAAAGATTTCCCTGAAGGCAGGATAACAGTTAAATGAAATGTAAATGTAGGGATGGCATTAAGATATATAATACAGCACAATGCTATAAATATTTTAAGTCCCTCTATATTCTATGTAATGATGCACATGAAACTGACCCAAATTTACACTGTTCTAGTGCAGAATTACGTGATGCAAGTGCTTTACAAATACCATGAAGTTCCAATATGTTGTGCGTACTACCCAGAGAGAGAACGTTATTTTGGGATAATATTTCCAACCCAAATGGCAGTTGTTTACATTTCCTCTGCATCCTCCAAGTCCAGAAATAAGGATACCGTTGCCACTTAATAGTTCTGATCTCTAATGGTGCATCCTTGGCCATAGCTTTTACCCCAATTTAAGAGATAATATTAGTATTTTTGTTTGATAATAAAGAGGAAATAAGGTTATTATTGTAACCAGAGCTAGCCAGGAAATTCTTGAAATCTAATAAAAAGTTATAGTAAGGATACCTGAGTAAGAGAACAGCATCTGTAAGTTCATTTTCTTGCTTGGTTACATATCTAAATATGCAGACAATGCCCCAGATCTGCTGGACCTAGAGCTTGTGTGTTCATTCATGCCTAGCAAGGACAATCAGCAAAACACACTTTCTACAGTTATTGAGAAGGGAACGAGAGATGCTAACTTCTGCTCCTCCATCTCACAGCTGTTCTTCTCACCTGTGCTTATGTGCAGAAAAGCCCTCTGAATATAACCTTCTGTTGTAAGAAACAGCTCTATGTACCATATATTGCTCAACAAGTGTTCAAATATCCATGACACTGACGTATTATTTAGTGCTTTTTTTCCCCTGATTAAATTTTCATCTCTAAGACCTTGATTTCATTTTGTAGGATTCATGTTTTTCAAAACCTGCAGTTGTTCTACACAAAGCTACAGATAAGTTGTCCTTTTAAAAATCCAGTACATATATAATCTGAAGCAGTCCACTTTTCACACTAAGGACTGTTTAACAGCTACTTAGCCTCTTGTCCTGATTTACATAAGAGATTTATATGGTACCATCTAATTTCATGGCAATTTAGTTTTTCTTCTATATAGAAATGCAATAGAAATCTTTTTATTTTATTTTTTCCTTTTTTTCTATAAATTGAATAACAAGTGTGTTATTTTGTAGTTTTGTAGCATGAAGTGAATATCTGGCTGATTGAAAAGGCTCAAAATGATTCCTTAGGAAATTTTGTACATTTTTATTTTTTAAAGAAATGTCCTTTTTCTACAAAATGGTTCCTCCAGATAGAAGTAGTATTGCTGAAGTGATTTTGGACATTGATTTACAATAGTGCTGCATATTTTTTGCAAGAAGGAGGTTTAGAAAGCAGTAGTCAGAGGAAGACTGCTATGGTTTTAATAAAGTCACTAACACATTGCAAAAAGCCCAGTGGTACAGAAGGGCTTGAGTTCCCTAAGGGGAAACCAAGTGGGCTTCAATTGTGAGCCTTAATGTAGCTGGTATTTGATCTTCTGTCTCCAGACAATGACCATGGAGGTGGCTTAAGCCACCCCTCCTTCCTTGCAGCTGACTCATGATGAGCACTAAGGACCAGAAGCTGCCGTGGCCAAAGCACTGGAATCCAATCATCTGTCCCCAGCCTGGGGAGCTGAGCCTGTGGAGGAAGGGAGGGAATGTTTTACACAGGATTTTCCACCCACTCCTTTCAACACAATCTCTCATTTCCCTTGGAATCCCCACACCTCATCATGGCCAGAAATAGTAAATCTAAATCTGTTCATTGTACAAGTAGACTTTAAGCCAGTCCATTCCTCCTCCTCACAGAAACCTGCACCCACAGGATGCACTAAGGGGGGAAGATGGTGACCTGGAGCACCAGCATCCCTTCCCCATCTATCCCTGCTTTTCTACATGGCAGCATTGACTTCCACCTTGCTACACTCATGTCCTTTTCACATAAACAGAATATAAATCACTACAGAGAGGAACTTAGGTGGCAGAAAGGATTTCCACCAACCTGCTGAAGAGAACAGAGAGAGGATAAATTTTGCTTGCTCTATCACACAAAACCTGAAGGCAGTCAGAAGCCAAGGAGAAGCAAGCCCAGGGTCTTTGTCCAGCAGCTACCTCTGTCTTTAATTTCCC
This sequence comes from Sialia sialis, assembly GCA_009812075.1. Lineage (NCBI taxonomy): Eukaryota > Metazoa > Chordata > Aves > Passeriformes > Turdidae > Sialia > Sialia sialis. The sequence goes on along the minus strand of VRYO01000180.1, from coordinate 240,812 downwards.
ATCTCCTTCTCTATGCTTCTGTTTATGAAATTGTAATGGTGGTAGTAGTAAAACAAATGCAAATAAATAATGAATGTATGAATACATCTTGGAATGAATAAATGATGGGCGTCATGCTGACTTTCAAGAGTAAGAGCTATTGCAGTTCATGCTTGAGAGGGGCTGTCTTGGGGGTTTCTCCTGGATCTGCCAGGCCTAGAACTGTGGTGCTGCAGGGAGCAGCCAGCATGAGCAGGGACAGAGACAGGCACAAGGACAGGGACAGAAACAGGGACAAGGACAGAGACAGGGGTTTGCTGCTGGAGGCAGGGGATGTCAGAGGCATTCTCCTCCAGCTAGAGCCCTTGTGGGAGCTAGCACAGACTGGAAGAAACGACACATTTCAAAGGGAAAAAAAAACCAAAATAACAGAGTAGTCCAGATTAGTTCCAAAGCACTCCTACACTGCCAACCACATGCCCAGTTTCACAAATGGATTGCTTCGCTTTCCATTTTTTTCCTATGGGGTTTTCTACCTTTTCCCTTGTAGCTGAAGGAGAAAATGTAAGATTCTCTGCTAGTATAAAGTGTCCCTGGATTTCAGTTTTTCCCAGCACAGGATTTGATATTGATCTAGAAATACCAAATAATGGGATCAGATTTATTCAGAGATGGCAGAAACAGTTGGATGCTTTCTGATAATGGAGTTGAATGAAGCCCAAGCCTCAGAATGCTCTGGACCATAATTTTTTTTGCTTCAAAATAGGATTGAGCCTGAACCAGTTCCTGATTTCTCTTTGTTGGGATCTGGCACAGTCTAAATCTAAATGCCCTGCTGCATCCAGGGGTTTGGGAAAGGCAATTTAAGTACCTGAGACAAAGGGAAGAGCTATTGTAACTGATATACTTTAGCTGTGTCCCTAAGGTAGGTGCACTGGAGCAACGGGGATTTCTCAATGTGCCTAATTTCTTGCACTCTTGATAAAGCTGAGGTTTGCATCAGAACATCCAGCCACATGTACCAGGTCTTGGATGTAATTCTGTGTAGACACACCATAGTTCATAAAGTACAGACATTGATCTTGCTTCCTTGTACCCAATCCACAGACTGAGACTCATCTTTTACTTATATGTAGTTGATGTGGAACTGGCCCTCAAGTTCCAGCTCTGCATATGTAGTTCTCTGTTTATTTCCATCCCATTTCTTGAATACTGGTTTCATATTCTGCTCACGTTTAATCTAATAGAAACAAAGAATCCTCAACATTATTTGATTTCTACAAGTCCTGGTAATATAGACCCAGTCAAGAAAGAAGCCCTAGAGTGAGTGAAACTGTGCTCACACATTATTAGACATTGCAGAATCTGTGTGAAGGACAGAAGGACAGATACACAGAGACACTTTGGAATAACACGACAATTTAGAATACATTCCATTATATTTACACCTTCTAAAATCTATGCTAAAATCAACCAATTTTTATTGACAACCAGAATTGGTTTCAGTGTTTAAAGGTGTTGTCTCACCTTGGGTCCTACTTCATCTCTTCCCTCCATGTCTTTAATACTAAATAACAAATTATTCAGTGATAATTAGTGGGACAGACACTGATCAGAGCTACCATGGTCTCAGTACCTTGTCCATGCCTCTATGATGTACATGTGTGCCCACAACTTTTAGTTTAAAGCCATTTCTACAATGTCATCAAATTCAAAACAGACAAATGGATTATTAATTTTTTCAGTCCTTAACAAAAGTCTGCTTTCTGTAGTATTTAATGAGATTTGGTATTCAACTCAAAGAGATCAACCTCTTACCTGCTTGTAAACTCTTCAGTAGAGTAAGGAAGTCACTTTCTCTTGAGAAACTTGATGGACTTTAAACTGCTCTGTGCATGCCAAGATACTCATTTAGTTTCTTATAGCTTCATTGACAAAAAGATGCTGAATTTCAAGAAAGCAAAAAGTGCTTTGAATTTGCTCTTCCTTTTGGTGGCAATTATGGTTTCATCATCACAATGCTATTTTAGCTTTAAGTCTTCAAAGTTCATGTCTTTAGTGTCATAGAATTACTCACTAAATTATCTTTTAAAAGCTCTGTCTTTAAGATTTAGAATTCTGTCAGTGCAGATTCACAGTGGATATGACTTCCCTGAGTCTTGTGTGTGTAAATGAAAGCAACATTTTTATACTTTTGAAAGTAATAATAATATTAATAATAATAGAAAAGGACTCTTTACTAGATACTCTGCAGTGACTTCAATAGTTTAAAAATATTCAGATAGGTTAACTTTTCCTGCAGAAAGATCTGATAGCCAAACCAGCTCCAAATTAATCTCCAATACATTTCTGATTATTTCCATTGAATGGCATAATGGATAATGGAGCACACCATTTTCTGAAGTTTCTAGGTTCTTAAATCCAGAAACACTGTATAAATGTAGACACATAAAACATATGGGTTTGAGCAATAGAATATTGTTTCAAAATTATTTGTGTTACTGAATATCTAAATGGTCTGAGACAAATACTACTTGAATTTCTTATTAAGAAACTGATATGATCTCATCTCTACTAAAAAACCTTTAGCAAAATGTATTTCTAGGTAGAGGTGCTCTGTGTGACCTGAAACATCCACAATGTTAGATTTTAAATACAGGGAGAATTTTCCTGAGCAGACCAAATTATTCAAGGACTGGTTAGAGAAACAGGAGTTTTTAATATAGTAATGGCTGATTGAACCTGCTTCATCACAAAATAAATAAATAAATAAATAAATAAAGTCTAATCTGAATATTTCAAATTGTTCTGGTTTTACTTGTATGGTTTAGACAGAGGCAAGTATGAAACAAAAATGTAACAAGAACAGAACACCCCAAGCCAGATGGACTGTTACACCAGTAAAGATTTCAAGAAAAAAAACATCTGCATATTTCTTTATTTGAGCATATATTGCTGCTTATCTGTTATTCACTGTCAAAAACTACCTGGTCTAGAAGTGTTTCCTCTGTTTTGCTCTAACTGGAACATCCAATTTCCTCGTACTGCACATCATCCATTCTGTGCTTCCTTTCAGAGCAACCTAGAATTTGAGGCACAAACATGGGGGTTACTCGTGTTTGCTGCAGTTTCTGGAATACAGAAGAGAAGCCCAGCAACCTGTTTTCTTCAAACAAAAGCTGATTTATGCTGGTAGCTCACACATTAGGATTACTTAATGGTGCATCAAAATCTTTTCAAAACAGATGCAAGATTGGCAGCCAAGTGTGTGAGGTTTTTTGGGTTGGGGTACAGGCAGGTGACTAAAACTATTCTTCGTCTGACAGTTACCTTCTGCCTCACATATATATTGATTTCTGCCTGAGCTACTTCTAGACAAAAGCAGCTGCAATTGTGTGCATTTGCACCCCATGTTGTGGAGGCTGGCTTCACTTTTTGTCAGGTTTTCTAGAGACCATTCAGCCTGAATATGCACTTCAATTAAAGCAGCCATTAATGCAGATGGAGAATGAACTTACAGTGGTAGCTGGCACACTGGAAAGCAGACTCTGTGATAAATACATCTAGCACTTTAGACATCTAGCACTTTAGATTCCTCTGGGAGAGCTGCAACATCTTTGAGTGATCACTGCATCATCAAGCTGTGGATTGTAGCTTAATTGGAAAGTTTCCTAGTGCAATAACTGTACAAGGCTATAGAGGAATGGCACTGCTTCTTTGCACCATTTTCTTTCAGATGCTCCAACCCTTACTTTCACAAAGAAAACCCACTGGTATCTAAAAGCTTAAAGAAAATATTCATACTTGTTGGTCTATTCTGATATCTACATGGAATTGTTTCCAAAACAGGTTATAGATTTTAGGAGTTCTTTATTTTTATTCTGATTAATTAAACAGATCAGAAGCCCATCAAATCAAGTGAGAATTAAACATGAGTTTCTTTGCTGCAAAGAAGGAAAAGACAATAGAACTGAGCTCAATGGTAATTCAAATCACAGGTAAAAACTAAGATGTTGTCCTTAGGGAATTTTCTTTATGTATTAAGCAGCCAAATGGTTTAACAAGTTCTGACATGTGTGTTAGTGCCAGATACCTGCACAGCTGGCATGCTTGCAAACAAGCAGGTGCTTTTCTTCCTCTGGGTTCATTTCATAAGAAAAGAAAAAGAGCACACTTTCAGGCTTGAGCTTTTGAGGTGCAAAGTACCAAAAAATAATGATGACCTCCTTGTAGGAGAGTTCTACACTTCTCTATGGTGAGTGGCTTTTCTCTCACTGGAGTTCAGGTGCTGTAAGAGAGCACAGTTTCCTCCAGCCAGCTCAGCACAGCAGTGCTGAATGTTGCTTTCTAGCCTGTCAAGAGCCACAGGGTTTGTTCTGCCTGTTCTGACAATAATTATCAGCAACTAAGTGTAAATGCAATGAAATTTGACCAGTATGCAAGAAAAAGAGTACAATTGTGTTTGATTCAGAAATAAGTCTTTATTTAGACCCACCTTTACTGCAAAAGTGATTACCTGAGCATGAAACAACTAATTTTCTGCAGAGACCAGAAAGTTCATAGCATATTGAAAAATATTAAATTGCAAGACCATACAATAGTAATCTTGTTTCCATTTTAATGCAAAAAAAGTGGTTAAAGGCAAGGAGCAGAGATTATCATATCCACCAGACTCTTACTGTAGCCCCTCTGACTATTATATGAAGTTGTGAATTCTTAAATATCTTCCATGAAGGACAAAACCCTGAATGTCTGAAGGCATCAAACCCCTTTCTTTGTAGGAAAGGTAGATTTTTCTGAAGAAGATTTTCATGTCAAATGTGACTGATAGCATGTCAAATAGGCATGGCACACTGGCCAAAAGCAGCGAAAAATCAAAGCTCCCTCCCTGACAGTGGCGTGCAACAAGCTCCTCTCCGCTCTCATTCCTGCACAGTAAATCAGGATTCTGCTTAGAAAGACATTTGGGGATTTTATAACAAACTTGTTGTACAATGTAATGGAAGGTCCCTTCCTTCTTCTAGTCATTATACTACAACCTGAAAATATTTTCTTCATGGATAGCTCAAAGACCTTTGGCCACAGAAAGTGCAAGGGAGGGGGGAGAAACTGAGTACAGAGGCTTCTTTTCCAGAGCTGTGTCCATGACATCAGTGGATATACCTAGGCAGCCCACATATCCCAGCCTTGATTTTTATTCCCATTGGTTTGATGCATACAGGGATTGATCAGCAGAAGCTTTAGGTGGGGGCTTGGTGCAGAGTTTAGTTTCTAACAGTGTTCGCAAAAACAGAGTTCCTCACAAGCCTGTGCTCAGAGCAGGGAGTCCAAACCTGCCCCAGGCAGCAGAGAGGCCCTGGGAAGGTCCTCCCTAATTGTGCACAGTGTATGGAGAAAGCTCAGGCCTTCCCTCTGACTTCTCGAGTTGTGCACATGGAAAAGAACCAGGTTTTAATTGTAATCTATCACAGCTGTCAAAACATCTGGCCAACTAAGTCTGGGATCCCTGCAGTAAACCATAGCAGGAACTTTATGTATCTCTTTCTTATTTAAGTGTCTGAAAATACAATGCAGGCTCTGGCCCACTCCATCCCCTTTGGGCTCCTGCAGAGAACAGACACTGAAAAATGAACCAACTTCTCTGCAGAAGGGTCTCACCACAGGCAGCTTGCAGTAGGCATAAAGGTGCTGCAGCTTACCTACAGCACATCTGGACCTGAGGCTGGGAAAACAGGATGGGGCTGTGCTGCACACCATGAAAGCCTCACTGGCATCAAATATGAGCAGAACATTTTCTGTTTTATACCAGAAGCCAGTCTGGGATCCTGTGGGCAGAAAGAAGGACGGAAATCAGAAAAAATGCTGCTGCCTCTTCTAGGTACATTTTTGCTAGGTCATTTGTTTTGGTAATTATACAAAAAAAAATATTATAGTAATTATAATAGTTATAGCTTGAAAATAACTGTATTTTGTTATCATTTTATTGGTTTTTTTTGTTTTCATTGTAGAAAGAGTGTTTCTATTAATGTCCTTCATTGTTCATTTTTGTGCTCAGAGCTTTTTAAAAAGTGACAAAGCCATTTCAATAGGGTTTCTATTTATAGTTTTAGCTATCTTCTACCTAAGGCAATAAATTAATTAGGATTTTGAGTGGGAAAATATATTACACACACATATATATATATTCAAACATAAGTAATTTCAGCAACCATATAACTCTATTCTTATTTTTCCCTACTCTACTGGTAAAAAGAAGGCTGAAAATTTATTACCAGAACCATATGAAAGCAATAAAATATAGTAAAATGATCATAAAAACAATCACATATTTTATAGAAAATAGGAGTATAAAATCACTTTGTGTGAGGCTTCTTTACTAGCAAGCAATTTATCATTTAAGAAGAGACAACATTCTGCTGTGTTTAAGCATCTATGGTGTTCAACTTCTTGCGGCCCATACGGGACTGGGAATAGGTTTTACTATATTCAATTCAAAAAGCTTTACTCATCACTGGTCATGCCAGCACAATCTTTTAGTGCCAGTGGTAGAGTAATTTGTTGGTTCTGATAAGTTTGCAAGGGTTCTCGCTTCCCTTTTACATTCTGCATTTTCAAGCTTTTTGCATATTCCTCCCTTTAGCTGACAGAAAATCTCAATTTCTTAATAATCTAGGAGTGCTTTATTGGCCAAACTTTTGCTATGTGCTCAGACTTAATGCATAAACCCCACAATTTAAAAAGGTAAAAACAAATTTAATGCTACACTGCTTTGGAGAGACTTTCAATCAATTTGACCAAGATAATATTTCAGATGTTTCCCCTTAAGATGCAACTTGGAGTTCACACTCCTCAAAAAATACTAAGTGTGACCTATGCTCCTCTTATACATCTTTTACAATCCTTGACATATAGCATGATTTGATTTACATAACAGGGAGGATCTATGAGCATTTTTGGGCAGCAAATTCAAATTAGATCAGCCACATTTTTTCAGTTTATTTCCTGTTTTATTACAGGATACTAAACAATGCAAACATTATTACCTAGCACCCCTATGTCTTGTCCTGTAACTCCATCTTTAAAAATATGTTTGTTAACCAAAGTACAATTCTGTAGGCAATGCATGAGCTCTGTGAAAAACAGCATTGCATCTTCAGAAGACTCTACATCCTTCTGAGTCATTTTTGTGCAACATAGTCAAAGGGAATTTTTTCTGTCCAAGCACTACTCTTGTAATATCAAGTGCTGTTATTTTAAAAATGCATATAACTGTTCATTTTGGCAGGCTAATAAAGTGCAGAGATAAAACCTCCTTGAATTTTTAAATTTCTCTATTTTTAGTGGACTACAATTCTGTTTATTACTAAGCTAATTGTACATTATTCTCTCCAGTTAGAGAACAGCTTAATAATAAACAGTACTGCAGACCACCTATTGTACATTTTTCTTCTAAAGTTGCAGTCTGTGACAAACTAGAAGGCAGGAGTTGTCACTCTGTCACTCTTAACTTGAATTCAGCACTCTTAGACTGCTGTAAAGCAGTTATTGGGAGGGGGAGAGAAGTGAGCACAGGAGGAAGTAAAGCAAAAAGAACCAGGGGTGCACAACCTTTCATTGCTCATCAAAGAGAAGTAACTGTTGTTCACATAAAAGCAGACTGCTTTAAAGATATGAATATCAGTCCCAAGAAAATTGTAAAAATATCAGGCTGGAGCATACCTTCTCTGAAGCTCAACATTTACAGAATGTGTTTTCTCCCTTCGCTAATTTTCTTAGCTCTTGGCTGTCTTCCCAGGCAGTAGTTTCTCAGGCTGCTATGTTGTGATCTAAATGCTAGGCTGGGTTATAAGCTAACTTGAAATGCAAAGTAAAAAACAGTGCTTTAAAGTCAGCCTTTCCTACCTATTAAATGTACTGTTTCTCCTAAACAATCTGTGAATTTGCTCACAGCAGTCACCCTCTTTCCCTGTGCAATTACTCTGCTGGTGTTCTAACAGACCTATGTGCAGTACTGAGATCTTTCACTCCTCACCAAACTCCCTGTTGGCATCTCTGGAAATTTGACTTCTCTAAGGACTGTTGGTTCAAAACCGTCACAGTCAGTTTTTCCTTCCTTCCATAACATCATGTCTGATAACCTGAATACAATTTCTCCCAGACAGTCTCAGGAGAGTTTAAGCAAGTGTCTGCTTGTCTTTTTTGTCTTTTTTTTTTCCCCTCATAGAAATAGTCATAATAAAACACCACAGTAAATCTGGACTTATTCCACTGCCTTTGAAGGAGCTAATCTGCATTTACCCCTGCATTACTCAGCTGAAATCCAGCTCAGTGGGACTACTTGTGTGCAAAATTTGGTCCTTGTAAATTCTCGTAAAATTGTTTAACAGCTACCACATAAATAGGAATGAAAACATAATCCTGAGCTGAAATATAAGCAATTAATGACTTCTTTTTTTTTTTTTTTTCTTTTAGCATCTCACTATAGAGCAAGAAAAGGATTTCATGATAGTAGCTGGGTCAGCTCTCAAAAATACACTTTAAGCTTTGGTTTCCCACACTAATCAAGCTGTATTAGCATTAACGACTGCTGGTCTTTCCCCTCTCCCCCTTCCCCCAGGCCTGGTATATTGATGGAGCAAAAAGAGATAATGAGTTGGACTGTCTGCTATAAACAAACCAAACAACAGATGCCTCTGCAAAGGTTTGAAAGGGACATTGCTTCATCTTCCTCAGCAGAGAGAGCACAGCTCCAGAAACAGATCAAAGGATTTGGCGGAAGGTTCAAAGGGAAAAGACAATGATTTTCTCCATCTAATTTTTACCTTTTAATCCTTTCTTCTTTCTTTATACTGCAATCTCTCTTTTCTCCCTATCAGTGAGTTTATTCTGGAAAAATGCCCTTCTGTGGAGGTCTTAGCTGAAGGACGAAACCTGACAAGCCAGAGGTCAAAACTCAACTCTCTTCTTATCAAATCTTTTGTCTGGAACCAAAAATATTATTTTCCTAGTATTAGGAAGTCTAACTGTTGTTTCTTTCAGCAGTTTCTGGGACACTTGGATTTTGGATTCTTGTCAAAATCTGCTTCTCTCTCTTGAAACTGAGAGCATGGCAGTTCCCAAGCCTTGCAGATGGGGCATGGATTCAATTTCATCTGCAAAACTTTAGGTAGGTAGGAGAGCTCCTAAATCACTGTTGTGGTGAGTTCACAGCAGCACCAGGTAAAAGGCACAGGGAACTAATGACAGCACAAGCTGGGAATGGCAATTAGAGGTCTTAGAAAAGAAATAGGAGACAGCAGTAATATAGGTAAAAAATGGATGTAGGACCAGAACCCCTAACAAGCCTGACAGTTACATCTCTGCTTGTAAACAACACAACAATTATTCAGAGCAGCCATTAAAAGAACAGCTTAAAGCTTAGAACTTACTGAGAAGGCAGAGGATGATAAACTATTTTAGTCTTGGAAAGCTGACTTCTCTTTATTTCTGTGCCAGTCAGACTTACTTCTTTGCTCAGAGAACACTGAAAACAAAACACAAGGTTTCAACTCCTCGATCGGGAACTGCTGGGGTTAGAATATGTAAGAGGAGATTAAATTACCATAAAGCAGCAAGAGAAAGCTTTTTTTAATTTTCTGATTTTTTCTAGTTTTGTTGTGGTTGTTTTTAAATCTATGTAGCACTACAATGTAAATTAAAACTTTTAAAAAAGAAAAAGATTTATCTGGATTAACAGGCTAAGAATAGGATGTTTAAGGACAGCTTTAGGTGGGGAGCAGACCTTACATCCCTTTTCCAGTATGTGGTAAGCCTGGTCATCAAACCAAGTGTTGCAGGAATGCTGGAGGCACTTCAGGGAGAACAGCTGGTTGGGATCCCTGTCTGGTGACCAGAGGAAGAAACATGGAAGAAAGTCTATGAGCAGCAGATAGCAATGAAATGGGACAGTCTGAGGCTTCAGGTGTCCTGTGTGGTGTTTGGGGTGGCATGAGGGATTATTTCTTTGCCCTCACAAGAGAATAAGGAGGCTGTGGTGTAGGTGTTCCCATGCATGTTTAGGCCAGTCCCAGCAAAAGTTCCCTTGGCTGGTCTATGTGACAAGTGGTGTCAGATGTTGGTCACCATCAGCCCACAAGTGCTGCCTCAGTGCTCTCTTTGGTTTGCTGGTTTTTCTGAAGTAATTTATTTTCCTCATTAGAAAGGTGACGTCTGTCTCATATGCACTGTGGGAAGGTTTCTTTTGGTTAACCTGGTTAAGGGCTCAGTATTAAGTCAAACTTGTTCTGAGTTGTGGCTCTGAAATTAAAATGAAGGCAACACCAAAGAGGAAGCAGACAAAATGCCACAGCTTGCACTACTTTCAAAAAACAAGAAGTATGTCCATCTGCACTAATGCTAACCAGGTGCTGAGCAAATACAGAAACCTACTAAAATCTAATGGTTTAAATCTAATGGATTAAAATCTAAAATTTAATACCCTCTTTGCACTGTCAATAAAAATAATTGAGCAATGATGACCTGGATGTCTCTTCTCCACAGAGACTACAGTGAACAAATCTGTCTCCATTTACCTAAGCTCTCTCAAAAGACTTCAGCTAATAAAAGCCCTCAGCTTTCTGTACGTGTATTTATTTCTTCACATTCCCTAAAATCCTAAAATTTATGGAATAGGAGGCTGCTACTTGGCACACATCTCCCCTCACAATCTGCTCTGCACAAAGCTATTTCAGTAAATAATACAAAGAAGAGAAGATCCCTTCTCTTAGTGGCTGCCTGGGCCCAGATAAACTGTGTAAAACATACAAGCCCACCAGAGAAAGTAAAATCACAAACAGGCTGGCCCTCCCTGAATCCTGAGTGATATTTTCCTACAGTCACTTTATTAAGAGCAATCAGCTGTTCAAATGAAAGCCTTGTTATTAACAGGGGAGAAAGAAGCATTTCTCTACCATTGTCAAATAATGAAGATTTGAGAACCAAACTGGACTACACAAAGATGCTAAATATAGAGATAATATTGACAGCTCACTATTTATTCTCCTTCCTAAAATTAATTGCTAAGAATGTGATTATGTTCTAGGTACATAGTTGCAGGAGGAGAAATATTGTTGCCTGTGAGCTATAAAAATCCAGGGATTTTTACACTTCACAGAGGAAGTAAATGCTATTGACTTATGTACCAACTGAGAAGAGGGGAGTGAGTCAGCACATTGGAGGAGTGGTCCTGCACTCTCCATCATTCTGTGCCTGAGGATGATGGATGCAAGGCTGGAAATAAGCAAAAGCTCCTCATTTCTTGATTCTGTACAAAGAAGGAAGCCCTGTGGCTCACTTAGGAGCTATTACTAATAAAAACACTTCTGTGAAGGAGCAGAATATTTGGTCATGATGATCTATAGTTCAGCAGAGTATGGGAATTACTGTAGTAGAATAGGTTTTAAATACAATGAAAAACCTTCTTATAAATGATACAAGTTTTGGTAGGGAAAAAATGGTGCTCAAAACCTGTCCTTACTGTTTATATTCCAAGGAGCCAGAATGAGTTGCCTTCCCTGTGGGCAGTTCAAGTTGAAAGGGCAAGGATTCCATAAACAATGTGACTGAACTGCCCTTTAACATCTCAGAGATGGTGACTGAGCAAAAAGGCACTTTGAAAGAAGTGTCTAGGGGACGTGAATGTTTTGACTGCGTCTGTGGAGTATCTTCTCTGAATAAAGGAATTTGGTCTCAAAGCCTGCTGCCATCATTTTTTATTAACTTTGGTGAATGACTGAATACAATGTTTATCAATCTGAAATGCAAAAAGCATGAAAATGCCCACTGGTACTATTGCCTGCTGACACATTCAGGCACTATGTCTCCAATTTTCAGTGCTTGCATGTAGCTTCCTACTTTTCATTCTTTCTTCTTAGGCCAGCCATGCCACACATTCCTGAGTCACCTTTTTGAGCAGTTTTCAGACTGTTCTAGCACCAAACTGCAACTAAAAGCATCAGCAGAAACAAGGACGGGCATGTCCTGAAGCCTTCTTGTGCCATGCTGCACTCAGTTGCACTCCTGGAGTCCTAAAAGTGGCAGTGGAGCTATGTTACCTGTCCCAAACCATGGAGAAGTAATGTCTATATAGCCTACAAATGCTTGGAACAACTCATGCCCATGATGTAGGATCTAGCAGGCAAATATAATAATTTTATAGCCTAATTTCAGTAAGTGACTCTAAACTGATTACCTTTTCACCCCTACCATCTAATTTAGTAGTC
>VRYO01000180.1:167195-227461 GCA_009812075.1 Sialia sialis | reverse complement strand
TTTACAATTTGATTGGATGGTTGACTCCTGTATACAATGGACTAATATCTATAAAGGTGTAAGATCTTTGTGACCAACTCCTCTTTTGCTTCCATCTTGGAGCCATCCAGGCAGAGGCCACGTCTGTGGCACTGCTTCTGTCAGGGTGTGGCCTTGAAGGCCTCTCAATAAATACCCATTTTATTCCCCTTCACTCTGTGTGGCTTCTGTTCTAGTTCCTCTAGGCATCACCAGGAACTGACTGGCTGACATAAGCCTGTGTTTTTCCAGCAGGATTTAAAAGCACATTTGATTTTAACTCACTATCTGATCATTCAGCTGTCAGATTATAAATGCATGAACTGCCATGAAGTGGGCAATGCTAGCCTGACCTAAGCTGATCTGAGCTGTATCTCTACCTGCTTGTAAATGCCCTTTCTGAGCTGCGTTATCCAGGGTTATACATCAGAGGTGTCCTCTGAGAGTGCCAAGTAAAATTCTTACATGTTCTTCATCTACTTTGTTCATGGAAGGCCTTTAATGTAGCTGGAGAGCCAGGTCATGCTTCTGCATTTAAGAGAGAAATAAGTGCAAGAAACAATCCAGCCAATGCTCCCAGACAGGCCCGTGCCCCTCAAAAGGGCATCCTGCTCTGTCACATTAATGTGCACCTATGTTCAGTGAGAAAGAGCACCACTGCCAACAGTCATGCTGGTGCTCTTTGTGACATTATTACAACAGGAAAGAGACCATTAAGCTGCTAATTTGATTTAGGCTGATGACCAAGGCCAACTTTTTTTTCCCTGTCAATCAAACGAAAATGGTGCTATATCTCAAAAATGGTGGGGCATCTCAAATATTCACCCAGTTAGCTCTCCAGAGGATTTTTGATACACCTACTGGATAAGAAGCCAATAGCTTCAAAATCAGAACTTGCTTTGCCTTCATACCTAGTGTACCTGTTAGGGCACAGACTCAAAAAGCTTGACCATCAAAAAAGAAAACCAGTGTCATTCTGCATCAGACAAAGTGGGGGGGGAGGGGGAGGAAGCACAATTTACACATTCCCAACAATATTTAAAAGCCTCTTTTTAAATTTACACATTCTGATTACTGTAACCTCTACAATAACTTACATTCCAGTTCTTCCAATTTCAGCAGGAATGAGACATGTCAAAGGAAACAGAGGTTTCAGGAAGTGATTAATAAATTGGTATTAAGACTCGTCTCTGTTGAGGCTTGTTCTTTAAAGCTGTATGTTTGTTTTTGAAATCCAGCGTATAAATATCTGCTAAGTGTCATCTCACTTTACCAAGTTTTCCATGGCTGGAAAACACAAGGGAGGGGAAAGTGGTGGGTTCATTGTGCTGCATCTCTAAACAGTAAGAGGAGACATCATTTTATACCTGAAGCTTTCTGCAGGTCACGAGACATGACTCAGATTGAATGTTCTTACATTCAAAAAGCAAACTTGTAGATTTTTTAAAAATGTTTTTATAATATTTCCTTTTTCCCTTTGCTGTTTCAAATCCTTTTAAACCTCCTGGTTTTCTGGTTATGTGAGTTGTCAGCCAGCCTCACTAAAATTCTTGATATGTTTCTCTAAACTGACCTTTATCTTACACCAAACAAAAAGCTTCAGAGAGTAAATATAAGGTCTTCCTTACCATTTCCATGTTTATCTTGCTGCAGGCTGCATCTGATTGCAAAACTGACACCACCCCCACTTCACAGGAATTTTTCTTATTTAGAGAAAAGGCAAGCAAAACAGCACAGCAGAATCAAGTCATAACAGATACTGATTGCACAGTGTCTCTCTCAGTTAGTAATGAATCACTTCCTTGGTGCTATGAGAAAGGGCCATCAAGTTGCTGAAGGTGCCTGATTTCAAAAGAAATCAAGCAAGGAACGTGTTGAAATTGTTGTATTTGCTGAAAAGGACAGAGAAAGGAATAAAACAAACAAAAAGTCCACCAAACTCAAAACAAAAAAACAAACAAAAACAAAAACCAAAACAAACCAAACAAACATACAAAAACAACAACTCACTCCCCGCCAAAAAAAATCCCCAAAACCAAACCAAACCAAATCAAGAAAAAACATTTGTATAGCTAATAGTTGCTTTTATTTTTCACTCTACAAAGTGTAGGCCATTTTGGAGGCTAGAAATTAAAGCTAAAATAACTGAGGGCAAATTATCAACTACTACAACTTCCAGATGATCATCCCATATGACACCTGCAGACCAAGGACCTTGGAAACCCTGCAGAGCCGTGCACAAGGGCTTTACTTTTACCCTAGTTCACCTCCCTGGGACTCTCTCAGCATGCAGATGCTGATGGAAAAGCTCTTGCAGGCCACAAAGCTTGGGCTCATGCCCCAAAAATTGCTTCTGCAGTGGGATCCTCTGGCCCTGTAGGTCAGACAGTAACCAAAGGAAGAGAAAGCATCAGTCCCAAATTCTTAAACCATCTACTGTCCTTTATTTTGGATGAATGTGATGAAGTGGAACTGCTGGACCTTACGGTGTGTCAAACATGGAGTGACTACAGTACAGAGGGAGATTAATTGGGCCTCATGTGTAGCTTGCAAAGCTCTGCAAAAGGCCTGTTCTTGCACTAGCTAAAGTGATGACTCCTTCAGCACAGAGAGCAGCAGGATGGAGACCAGGCTCTGTGCTCGTAACTTTGGGATCCCTCCTGCTGAAATAGGCCACATGCAGGTAGTGTTGTCATTTTTTATTAACCACAGGTAACATAATTCTGGACGCTGCTATAGGCTGTTTTGTCGCTATATATAATCTTGCAACTTTCACACAATTTTTGCAAAGCAAAATAAGAATGAGGAACTAATCCCCTTCAAAACATCTTAGGGCTTTGAGGAAGAGAGCTTTATCTATGTGTCTAGAGGCTAATTGTTCAAGTCCCAGCTGTTCTGCCAACTGTGCTTAATATTTCTCTGCCCTTCACAACCCAAGACATTACATCCAATTGCACAGTAACTATTATTCCCCAGTTCTGCAGAAAAAGGAATTCCAAAAATGATTTGGACAGCACTGAAACCAGGACTCACAGGCCAGTATGAGCTCCTGCACAGAATGAGAAGCCAATTCACATGCTTCTAGAATAATTTTCTTCCTATATATTAGATTAATATACAACTTCAAGATTTCTGTTAATATATGTTTTACTGCTGTTAATTTTTCACTTTGACTGAAACCATACGGCTCTTTGAGGATGAGCTGTGGCAGCCTCCTGGCTTCACTGGGATTGTGCTTCTCAAGCTGCAGCATATCCTTCAGTGGTGCATGACCTCAAACCAGTACACAAACTGGGGTGCTTACTGCTTCTACTGGCAAGGGTGGCAAGTGACAAGAATGAAGAAATAACATTAAGCATTCTATGAACTGGGCAGCTTTATTTATATTCCCAGAAACAAGGTGATTGGGTATGTGCAAAATCCAAAAAAGATAAGGGCTTAATATAATAAGCCTCTTCCCAGAACACAAAGTGTGGAAAATGAATGATACAGCCTGTCACCTCTTGATACCAAATGAAACCCTGCCTGGCTCAAGCAGGGATTAAAATTTATTCCCAGCTAATTGATGTTTGGAGTCAGCACACTAGATTAATTAGTCTCAGCTCCAGCTTCTTCTGCTTCGTGTGTTCGCCTGCACAGCTTTGAGGTAGTTTCTTAGGTCAGACACAAACTCTCACTGTGTGTTTGTGCAATGCCAAGCACAGGTGAGTGCAGAGCTCCCCAGAAAGCTCCTGGTAATAAATCCGCCATTGGGACTGCAACCAAATCAGTCTGAATTCAGAATATTGGAAAATTTATTAAAATTTTACCTCCCAGGGTCAGGCTGGTGGGAGTGTACACAGCAGCAGACAGACAAAAAAAAAACCCCAGGGATAATTATCATTTAATGTTGTGGGCTTTGGTTTAATGTGATAATCAACATTTTCCTGCTGGTGGTGTTGAATAGTGGGCTATCATGATCAAGTACATCGTTTGTCCTAAAGCATAGTAAAATCAAATGTAATCACAACTGATCAAAACTGTAGAAAAGGAAATAAATTTAAAGAGGCATCCCAGAGAATTTCAGTAGCTGTTATGCCTACTCATTTCCATATTTCTTCTTTCTGAAGTAGTGGTGACTGGAAAATAAAGTGGTTTAATTCCAAGCTGGGGAAAAAAAGACATATTGTGATTTTTCAATTAATTGGAATTTTTGTAACACAAGTCCACAGTGAAAACATGTTAATAAATTATAAATATTTCCATTCTGTTAATTTATGCAAAGACTTTTTAAATAGGAGCAAAACCCAAGGCACTGCATTCTGCAGCTGTTCAACAAGACATTTAAATGTTTTCCAAAATAATTTTCCTTACTTTAAAATAAAGTTCCTTCAAAGTAGAAGAAAAAAAAGGGGGATAGAAGAAGAACTACCAAACAGAAAATCTTTTTTTTTACAAAAACTGCATCAATAAAACATTTTTTTTTATTAGCTTTGAGTATGCATGCTTCTTTAAAATTATCTGGAGGAAAAAGATGGACGTCAGAAGGACTGAATGATATTAGAATAAAATTCCAGTTAAATAAGTACAAAAGGCAGTTCGTTCTGATTTAGTTAGTACCATTCTTCCCTTTGGGGGACTGTTTACCCCCAACCAAAACAACAGCCTCAGCTCATGAGAAATTCAAGATGAGCTGCTATAACAAACTGCCAATTGCAATTCAGCCGGGATTTCATCCTACTCCAAAAAGCAGCAATCATAAAAGTTTTACATTGGAAATACATCCTGTTACTGTACTTTAGGGTTTCATACTATTCCAGCTATTTCTTCCATTACCAGCCCTCAGTCCACCAATTCTGTCTCAACAGCCTGCGAGTAAAGTCTCTTGCAGAATATCTCTATGTTGTACTCAAAGTGTTTCCAGAGCAAAAATTATATTGTTCTGGGCATGGAATCTGTGAAGTGTTTCTCCCTGTACAATTCCATCTTTGGCCATTACACATATCTGTTCCCAAGCTTCCTTTAATGTAGTAGAGGGAGCCAATTATGATGAAAGGGACAACTGAGACCACCTGAAGCCACCCTGCTACATCCTCAGAAGGTCACTGTACTCAAGAGACACACTTGAACTGTGTCCTCAGACATTCTTTGTACTCACAAGGATTATATTTATCCTGCAACATTTCTAAGTGGATATTGCCAACTTTAGCTCACTGTAGCACTCAAAAGGATGGGGCTGTAGGCACACATCTGTACTGCATGTGCTGTAATCCTACAGGCATCACATAAAGGTGGTCCCAGCAGCAGCAGCTGCCTTTGTAAAGGAGACTTGGCAGGGAAGTACTCTGTAGGGGTTGTCTGAATTGGAAGCAGGAAAATTGACTGTAGGCAAATGAAGATAAGCTGGACTGGATGGGTCATGGACTAAGAATTATTGGCAGAGTCCAAAAATAAATTTGATGGAGCAATACTCAAAGGTTTACAAACTGCCTCATAAAACTTCAATTTTTGGAGTCACTGTCTTCACTGCACTCAAAAACATAAGGACAAGAAGAAAGAGTGAGGTTTTGTTGCAATCTCTCACCCCTTGCACTCCGTGGAGCAAAGTGCAAATATTTTTCTCCACTCTTTTGAGGTCAGGAAAGGGAGAAAGGGGTATTTGTGCATTCTCACTCCAGTACCAGCTTTTCTAACAGCTAATGCATAATACAAAGTTTATGCTGACAAGTCATTTGAATATTGCTCTCTGAAAGCATGAAGCACTGCAGTTAAACCTACAGCACTGATAACATTGCTTGTGCACTGCAGCCAATTCCCAGCTGCCAGAAGCTCTTCCAGGAGGTGCTTCTTCACAGTATTTATAAACACCTACACACACCATTGAAGAGGATTACAGAGATTTATGAAAGGGGAAAAAAAGGCCTACAAAACTGAGCATTTTTCTTATTAGATATGGTGGGTTTTTTTCCTTCTGGGGTTTTCATTTCTGGCAGAAATAGAAATAGAAATATGGTAAACATGCTTTCTTGGTTAATTGACTTGCAGCTGCTGGCAGATAAACTCACTTTATTTCACCCATCTGTTCTATCACCTATTATGCTTAGAACAGCTATGTTCCATATGATTTAAGGACATTTCAATATATTTCCTTTTACTGATTTTTGTACTCCACATTTTGCTGGCGAAACAGCAACACGGAACGTTGGTTAATAAGTATTGTGTAATTCTCAAATGGATTTAGTAAATCACTCCGCTACTATGGTCTTTTAGCAGACACAAATAGAAAGAACTAGGGAAACTACATAAGCCATTTGTAATAAAATCATCCAAATTTCTATAATTTAAAATGCTTATATAATACTAATACAGCATTTGATCATGAATGATAAGGAAAAAATGAGTTGGAACAAAATTTTTTAAAGCCTCAAGAAATCATAAAAATTATTCTTTTTATAAAAAAGTTTATCTGCATCACACAAAAGTGATTGTAGTGGTCAAAAGAAAAGCATGACAGCTGATTTTTTCCACATGTATGTTATTTGCCACTAAGCACTCTATCAACACCATGTGGTAATATCAAACTGCTGCAGGATTGGAACTTAACTGCTATATATTTATATCTACATTTACAGAACAAAAATTTCTCACCCAAAACCTTGCTTCTGGGCCAGACCTGGAGGCTTCTGACATAGGGTCAGGATTTTTCTAACAAGAGGTTCCTATCACCAAGGTATTTTCCACTTGTAATTGCATACATTGAATTGCTAAATAACAGGGCTTCAGTTACTGTTCATTAAAGAAAAATAAAATTGTATTTTAAAAAATTCTGTATAACTTTCTGTCTTATGTCTTTTACTTGGGAACCTCACTCTCTTAAAGCATCACCTTAGGGCCCAGGTTAATAAGAGCCATTTCAAATGACACACTGAAAGTTAAATTTACAAACACCCAGCTACTCTGTCACATAAAAGAGACCTTCAAGTTTTGTTCAACACGGCAATTATCCACAAGAGCCTCTGAAACATGTGCAGAGCCAGTTGATTTCAACATGAACCTGACTCCTTGTCTCAAAAATATATAAACAAGATGTGTTAGTCTATTAATTAAAAATATTTCTCATTCTCTACCTCCCCTGTTCTCCTGCCACCTGAATTACAGACCCTTTGGACAGGATTATGAAACTTTAGTTAGGTTAATCCTTATGCACCTTGACCAGAATATAGCATTTGAATGTCAAAACGTCATGCATGGAAGGTTGATAGAACTGGGAGAAGCAGATGCACTACACTTTTCTCTGCTAAGGTTCAAAATAATATATTGTTTGTACTCTTAGAAAAGTAAAGGCATAAGAAGCACTTGATTTGCTTTACTTCTAACGGGAGACACGACACCAACTGACTCATGTATTATAAAAATGCACACACTCCCTTTTGATTTTACAGCACTCACTTGCAGGAATATGCTAAAAGAAATTCATTTTTTATATCAGATATACAAAAACAGTATCTTTGGTTTGGTATCATAAAGAACTGTAGAAACATGAGTCTTTCCCATTATAAAAATGTGTCTACTTTCCCAATGTTAAATAATTTCTGGCTTGGTTCTCTGAAAATGTGATTACAAAAATAGTCCCTACTTCAGCAACAAATCCACTCTTGAAGTGTGATCAGAGTCACATTTTAGGGATAAAAGCAAATTTTCCTCCTGTCAGACTTCAGAGCTCGAACAGGTAAGAGCCCATGCTCAGGAATCCAAGGACAGAAGTCTGATATATTGTTAAATGAAATAGTAAAGAGTGATAAAATAGTAAATAGTGGAGATCCCTGTATTCCCAGTCCATGGCAGCAGCAGTGCAGGGGCTCAGTGGTGCAGGGTGTCACTCAGAAACTTTATGTCTCTGACTGTCATTTGTTATCAAGCAGAGGTATGTGCAGCTGAGACTTTGTTAACAAGGTATGAAGGCTACTTCTCCAAACAGTCTCAGGATCAAAGTATCCTTGTTTATCTCTGATTTCGTGTGCTATTTTTCTGGCTGCCAGTCATGGCTGTTAATCAAACACAGCCGCTCCTGTCTGTGCAAAGAGGGGAACTAGGGCTCCATGGCTAAATGCGCATGCATTTTAGCAGCTTCTAAAACAAGTATGTAAGAACTTCCCTTAATAGGACAACAATTATAGTACAGACTGCAGGGCCTTCCTAAAACAATCAACAGCATCGAGGGAGAAAGGAGCCCTCCCTACTGAGTGGGAACTCTGGAGGGAGAGCAGCCGTAGGACCTCTTCATTTAATGCTTCTTAACCTCCGAAATTCCTTTAATTACAAACTGAAGAAGAATGAAAGAAGTTACAGAGCTATGGCAAATCTCCCTGCCCCTAGACATTAATCCCCTTATTCTTCTGTCAGTTGGTTAGTTAGGTGAAACAAAATATTCACCAGTACCTGCAAAATCTGAGTCCACCTATACTCAGCAGAACTCTCACTGGTTTTGATGGGTTCTGGATTAACTTTTGGCCACAAATCTCAGTACAGTGATCCAACCATATAGCTTGGAAAGCATAATAATCAGGAGCTCTTTACATGCTTTTGAGTCGTCACAAGATGGGCACCAATACCCTTCCTTACTCAGATAAAGTTGGAGCCTCAGTTTCTGTGCAAAGTGACGGAAATAAATGTTCTGCATTGACACTCTTGGCTTTTCCTTCTGTGGCTGTGCAGGCCAGCCCAGCCCTGCTGGAAGCATTGCGTGGTGGGGACTGCCCTGAAACATCCTTTGCATCCATCCAACAGAAAGGACACAATCATAGGGGTCTGGATGAGCGTACACCACCCTTTCAGAAACTCTTCTGCTGCTAACAGAAATGGGACATCCATCACCCTGAGGGGGGAAAAGACAGCTCAGTCCTGCTGCCTCTGCAGTGATGGCACCAGTTACTGGTTAACCACTAAACCATAAACACAGACACAGAGCCATAAACATAAATATCTGCTGGAAATACTACACTGGAGTTTTGGTAGCTGTCATTTGGCTGTGTTCAATTAAGTAGATTTAAATTACTTCTCATAGTTATTTCCCATTGCTTTCAATGCCGTCATCCCTCACTCAGAATCAGGGAAGTAATTAACCACATGGATGGCAATGCTGTCAGTTTGTACGGCACAGAGACTTTTCCTATAAGGAGGAAAGGAACTATACATGAATAAGAGAGAAGGCACAAGGGAAAGGAAAGGGGAAGTGATTTAGCAGAACATTTCAAATGTTTTAATAAATCATAAATTTACACTGAAATGTCACTTTAGTGAGTTTCCCTTACAATAATCACTGAATGACAATACATTCTTTATGAATGTGAACGTGAAAGGGTAGAACGTGCTGCTATGTTTGCACAGCATTTCTAAGGAAAAATACTGATTGGAGCATAATTAATTTCAATTTTTACTACTACAGGTCTTTTCACAGTCTCTCTTAGCTCAGCATATTTTAGGAAGAAAAATGAAATGGTACAAATGTACAATATAAGCAGAGCTGTCATTCAGAGCCCTTAAAAATATGAAATCCAGAAAATCCCAGGTTCTTATTTTTTTGAAAATGGAAGAACTTTATGCTCTACTGATTTTTTAATGCAGCAGATCTTGGAGAGAAGATGTAAGCTGATGCCATGCCGAGATGCAAGAAAATATTTTTTGAAGTGGAAGAATCAGATAAATCATGAATCACCAGTGTCACTGCTAAATCTGCGCATGTTCTCAGTGCTATTTTTAGATCACTGACCACCATCCTACCATCCTTGCCCAAGGATTTTAAGCACTGTTTTCAAAGACTCGTAAGCAAATGAGACAATCAAACATGAGAAATCAGCATAATCACCACAATACTTTCTTCCTTTCTACTCTGCTCTGAACTGCAATTTTCCATTTAGAGCATTATTGCATCCCAAAATTTAGAGGTTTAAGCCAGAAACGATTTGCAGATTCAGTTACAAAACAAGTGATCGACGAATGGATGCAAAAAATCAATAGGAATGGATAGAAGTCATCAGGCTGAAGTTGACTATCAAAGTTACTAAAAAACTCCATCTAGTTTTTCTTCCACGGAAAATATTCAACCATGCCAAAAGCACACATCCTGTTTAGTACCTTTGCTCTTGTTTTGCAGGTAACTCTGTTTGGAAGATGGATTATAAATGGTCTATCTTCATGCATATTCCTGCTACATTTCAAGATTGTTTTTCTATACATCTAGCTTTTAACAGTGTTAAACTCCACAAGAGTCAAGAAAATGCATCTAAGAAGAGCAGATGCCTTACAAAAATCTCCTTTTTTAAAATGTGCTGCCATTGCACTGTAGTAAGCACTGTGAATCTGACTCATTTGGACACACCAGCATTTTCTTAACTATTGTGTAACAGCCCAAGATGGAATAAGAACCTAAGAAAACTATTTACAGTAAAGAGCAGAACAAGCATTGTCTTTTCCCCTTCATTGTCTCAATTTCTACTTTCTCACCCCAACTCATCAGCTGTTTTATAATCACAGAATAAGAGAGATGTAGGTTAGAAGGGACCTCTGGAGGTCATTTGGTCCATTGCACTAAGTATCATCAATTTTAAGTCAGATCCAGCTTCAAAACTAGACGAAATTTCTGAGGGTTATGGCCAGTCTAGTGCTGAGTACTTCCAAGGACAGATTCCACAACCTTAATGGGCAGTCTGACTGAATGATTGTTCAACCTAATTGTTTTCCTAGAGTTTATCTGGAATTTTCCTTGCTGTAAGTGGTGCTTTCTTTTAGCCCGTACCCTCTTTCAGTTCTGCTCAATGGTGATGGAGGCAAAATCTGGGTACAACACGACTTCTATTGCTTTAGACAACAATGGTGTGCAACAGTCCTTGCTGATTGCATTCAGACTTTCTTCCAAAATACATTTTTCAAATACACATGCTAATTCAGGGCTTTAAATCACCTGAGGCTTTGCTGACATGGGCTTCATGATGGCATGTTGGAATCTTTGACCAGCCTACTGCAAGACACATATCTGGTTGGCAGAGAACCAAGTTCTCATTGCTAATACTGAGATCTCCATCATTTAGCCTGATTTTTCTAGCAAACGGAAGATTAAGATATCTTGGTCAGTACGAAGTCTTTGGAAAGAAGATATTTCGAGAAGTTAATGCCTCTCTCAGAGAAAAAGGATTTAAAAACAGTGGCTGAGAAATGCCAAATTGTCTTCTGCATAAAGCTCATATAGGCCAAGGGAGAGTATGGTATGGCTGAAAAAGGGGATGACTGTTTTTGAAAGAAAACTTTGCTGAAGCAGTATTTCATATAATTGAGATTAGAGTTATAAGTGGGTCAGTGTAGGTCTTCCCAGATGTTGCTGTGGCAAGGAAGGCACATGAATGAAAGAGTTAAGGAAAACTCATAGAGATGTGATTGCTACTTCACTGATGTTTATTACCTATATGATTCACAGCTGAATGAGAGTTGTCCTTCACATTATCTTTTTGCACTGAATGTTTGGTTGGGTGTATCTGTAAGTGCGGAAAAAAATGGATTCCAGGTATTGACAGCATGACATAACAGTTTAGATTAGCCATTGCACCTTGTAAAATAATTAGCCTGGAAGTGAAGAATCAAGCTCAGGAATGTGCTAAATGGAGCAATCATCCAGCAAAGTGAACAGAAAAAGGATTTTGTAGTTACAGTGAAGGAACCATCGAAACATCCATCTGTCCAGTACATAAGTGCAATAAAGAAGGCAAATGAAATACTGTTTTTTTACATCTTCTGCTGTGTTGATCAGAATTAAAACAGGAAAGTTTACAGGATGTACTGCTGTATTTGTTCCAGTGCCTGCTTTATGGGGCACCATGGCTTTTGAAAGCTACTAAAGCAATAAAAATAATATCAGATCTCAACAGCATAAGACAATTTCTGTGGAACAGGAGTAAAATGAAGACTTCAATGTGACCTAGCAGAACTGAAAATTGTGGGAAGGACTAGTAAAACTAATAGAAATAAAGTTTTAATACTAGCAAGACATTTACAAGCATGGAGAGATAGCTCCAGGAAGCCTTCTCAGTGTTTGACTAATGAACTCAGACAGCTATTCCACTCAAACACCAGCAGTCATACAGAATAAATGACCAATAACACAAACAAACATAAAATGAATTCAACGACTGCAAGTGATGGCATGTTTACTTTGGTGAGAAGGCAGAAAACACACCTAATAAAAAGGTAATCTGCACAACAGACCTCTGACTGTAGCCAATACATCCCGGGGCTGCACTGAAAGTGCTCAATTTTGTCGTTATGGAATAGTCAGCAAGCTGATTAGTAGGACAGAAAGGTGGCATTTAAAAAAATAATGGTTTCATGATTTCTGATCACACACTCATCAGTGTTACCTCAAGCACACTCAGTAAACAGTTTTATCCTGGGGACTCCCTAATTTAAGGCTCTGTTCTGCTAACGGGAACTGCCTGTCCAGTCAGGATCATTCAGGACCGCTGTCCCCTCTGCTCTGTGCTGCGAGGTGAAGTGCAGCGTGACAGGGACAGCTGCCAGGTTTTCTTCAAATGCACTCCCCTGGCCTGTACCAACAAAATGCGTGTGCTAATGTGGATGTAACCCAGAGCATCCAAGTGACTCGTGCTGAGCGGTACAGCTCCACCTACTGATGCGAGTACTCCCCAAGTCACGGGAGGGCTCTGCTGCCCGAGTTTAAGCAAACATTTCTGCTTCAGTAGAGGGCTGGTATTACTAGAAGGCATTCAAGGACAAGAGCACAAGGAGCAGGGGCGTGCAAGGACACGCTAAGAAACATGAAAACTGTAGCTCAGGTTTACACAAATGCCGGAAGAAGGTGCTCAGAACTTCTTCAGAAGCAGCATGACACAAAATTACAACTAGCCAGAACCAAAGGCAAAAATCCATCTCTCGAATACACTCTCGCCAAGTCACACCAGAGATTAATTTGAACCCTAGTGGAACAAACTATAATCAAATTACATTAACTGAAAGGGCTTGAATTAATAACACTTAACTATAGTTGTATTATTTTCATTGTACTTCTGTGTTTTTGTTATGTATGACTTATTCTTCATCAAGTGTTATTATTCTCCAAGCTGTGTAAGATTTTATTAGCACTTTGTCTTATTTGATGGCTTTATTCATGCACCTACTCAAGAGATTTTATAATTGTATTATAATATTAGTAATTATAATATATTCCTGGATGAATACTGGAATAAGACATTGCAACAATTTAACTGCAGGGAAAGGAACCTAATTTCTTTTAGTACTTCAGAGATGATTCACTTCCAACAAGTATGAAGAATATTGTAGCTCAAGACCTCCTATAGAAACAGAAAACTTTTTCAGTCCTCTGCTAAATCCTATGTTTCAGACTAACCTCAAGAAAGGAGGAATAACTTCTAATAAATTAATCTTTCCCAGGGAAAGATTCAGCTTCCCTGGGGAGCTACCTCTAAGTTTTCCTGTTAACCAAGGAAAAACCATTTGCACCCTCTCTAACCTCCACTCTTTGAATAAGTCTCACACGTGGTGTCTGCTGTGGGGAACTGCTATTTTGGCACCATACACTCAAGCTGGCTGATGTGAGCTCACAATGAAAACACCTGTATCTTGAAAGCTTCTTGAAACATGCATCAGAGGACAGTGGGCTACTGCTTTAGCAGCAACCCCCACAAAAGCAACCAGGTAGATGAACAAACCAAGGTACTGCTAAAAGAAGACAGCTGGCAAATGGAAGTTTACAGCTGGGCTGTTTTTCTGCAGGTGCAACAACACTGACACCCATTTGTCAACACAGGGTGGAAGGGGAAGATGTGCGCCCAGGCTTTGGCAACATCAGTTCCAAGCACTTCCAAAGGTACAGGTAGACCCCAGAGGCAGTGGGAACACTCCTTCTCTTACAGATACCTGGAGAACACCTCAGAGTGGAGACTCATTTACTCCCACAATGCATTCTAGTAAGTGTTCAAGCCCAGACAGCCAAAGCCTTGAATTCTGTTTCCATCATTCTTTAGTATTTCCATCTATTCTTTGAGAAACAGTTATCCCAGTTTTGCTTAAAAAATTTCCTCCTTCTTTCTCCTATGGAGATATTTTATCTTTGTACAGGAAATTAATTGTCTATTTTGTACAGTTTACTCTTCCACTCTTGTCTTTCCTGTTCATGCACTCTGGCTGGCATTTAGATCCCTACAGAGGTCTCTAGGTGATGACACTGCCAAACAGATGAGCCTCCTGGAAATCCTTCCTATGATACCCCCAGGAGATTTGGAGCTCCATTTGGAGCTTTCTCCAGTTAATTCCTTGTCTCCCATATGGCTTCTAGATTACACATTTTGCTCCTGATTTTAAAACACATTTCCACATTTTGGGCATATTTTACTTGGGGAATTCAGATAGGTCCCAGACAGAACTGGATTTCACACATCAAAGCTTTTCAAGCCACACCTTTTAAAGGAAGATGAATTTTATTTTCTTTGTGTAATGCTTCCCTGTAATTATTATTAGCAGCAAAGAACAGTTACATTAATGCAATCAAGCTGAATAAGCAGGTTATTATAAGCTTCTCTGGGAGAAAAAAAGGACATGAGCCTATCTTTCAGGATGGATGTTTGTTTTTTTGAATGTCACAGTGATTTTTCAAGCCTCTATTTTCTGAGTACAGCAAGAGTTGTCAGCTCCCTTAGGCATGGGAGCTGGGGGCAGTGAGGGGAACTCACACAGGTCTGTCAGGGCAGGGTCTGGCACAGCTGTGGGGGGGAAAGAGACCAGCCTAGCTGGGGTGTTGCTGGGGCAGGGGCTGTCCTTTCCATGGAACAGCCCATCTTCCTCACTGCTCCTGTGCAGTCTGACACTGCAGACAAACCAGCTGATGGATACAGACAGGCAGGCAGAGAGACAGACTACCCTCAGCCCCCCTAGACAAGTCTCCTGTGCCAGCTCACGTTGTGTTACATTGTCTGTGGGCAGTCTGCAGAGATGGAAAAGAAAGAGTGAAAGACAAACCTCTCTTTCCACTTGGGCAAATGAAATATGGAGAATACTCACACCAAACCCAGACTGAGAAAAGACTCATCTTGACAAATGAAATGTCATCAGTGCTTTAGATGAACACATTCATCAGCAGAGGCATGTTCTTGCCAGCTGCTTGTACACCAGACTTTGGGGGATAGCAAGGGGAACTGAAAAACAAATACGAAAACCAGCGGGTGTTCCATGGCTTTGAAGTGCTGGCAACCTGCAGACATCTGACTGCAGGAACAACCATACCACCGGCCAGCTTAAAACTGAATAGTGGCACCTCTCATTTTGCAACATTAAAACATGAAACCAGCTTACTAGTACTGTTTTGAGCAACTGTTTTATTCCTACTGAGCAGAGCCACAATGGAAAATCATGGATATCCTGGCCTGCTCCACTACTCCTCAGCCACTCTGGAGAGTGATTGCTGCAGCCAGCATGTGCTGGATCAGGACAAGAGAAACATGATGAACTGGAAAAGCTCACAGCTGCACGACTGCAGCAGGAGACATTGTGCCATTAACTAATCAGTAGATATACTATACTGCCCAATGTCTAAATTTACCCTTCCTCAGACAGGCAAGTACCTGCATCAAGTGAAAATCTTATGAATATATTAAATACTGGAAATATCACACCAATAGTATTTATAACACATGGCCTTATTATTTTAAGAAGTCTGTGGCTTTTCTACTAAAAACTTTGTGGCGGCTACAATTTCTAATTCCCACATTACATCTGAGTTAAATTATTATGAGTCTCAAAAACTCATGAAATTAATTGGAGGACTTCACTGCATGAAAAATGTGTTTTACATGTCTAGACAAATCTGATTATCATCATGCCCTTCAGAAATATGTTATATATTCCCAGTATATCAGATTTTACATAGCATTACTATTAAATGTGGTCTAACTTCAGCTGACAAACCAGAGAATAATGATTAGGATGGTAATTTACTTCCATTTTGAGAGATTAATTATGTTAATGTCAAGTAAGATAAGATATTTGACAAAGGCATCAGACAGCTCTGAATAGAAAAACCCTTCATTTTGTGTTAAATGTATTTTTAAACCATATTTTAAAACCATTTTCGGTACCATAAGCAATGTAAAATAAAAATCAAAGTTTTCATTGCTTTCATTTTGTCAGTGAGTAGTGTGAAAAACCTATGTACTAAAAACCTATGTACTAAATAAATAAAACCAGACAGAAGCTCAGGTTAGGACTTTCTGTTTCCCTGTTTTGCATCTAAAACCAGCATGCACAAAGCCATGCCAGAAGCATCATAATCCCTAATTCTCAGTTCCATATAAACAGGTACTTAAATTCTATGCTGCTGGTTACACAAATGAGACCAGCATGTCCATAGGCAGTGAGCTCCTGCCCCAGGTAACCAGGAATGCAGGGAGCACAATGTGAGCCAACAGCTGGAATAGGAACTCTTTACCCATGCAGCCTCTTAGGTACAAGGCAATGAGCTCTGCAATCAGTAATTCTCCCAAGTTCTGCAATTTTACACTCACCTGTGTAGGTCAATGCCATCCAGAGGATACTTTGTTGGCTGCATGAACATGAAAAGAATTCTGTTTCACGCAAAAAGAGTTGTGCTATTCTGCATGCCTTAAGCTTTGTCCTGTCTCAGTTTTAATTAACGCTACTCAATGCTTTGCAAGAACAGAAATAAAGCTGCTCTTCTTTTGAATTCCTTTTTTCTGTAAATCTTTCCTGTTCCAGTTAAGCTAATCAGCATTCTTACAATGCTTTTTCATATGAAACTGTCATTATTCTTTAAAAGTGCTACTATCTACCAATTACCATTTTCTACCGCTTATAACACTTCTTTCTTTTTCATTAGCACTTCAAAATATTCTCACGTTCTACAATATCTCATTAAACTGGAATCCTGATTATTTCTATTGTGCTAGCAAGTGTGTCACTGGCACTATAATGGGGTTTTTTTCTGTTTTAACTATCCAAACGAAGCAAAAATCAGTTTCATTTCATTCTTTCCAGACAAATCCCAACTGCTTTTATTTAAGCATCTGTACTTGTATGATACAATCCTTATTTATATTTCCAATGCTACACTGTTCCACTGTAATGAAACATCTTTTCATGGCGCATCCTGTCAGGATAAAAGCATGCATACAAAGGCAAAATTATGAATAAGATTTTGGCAATTTCCACCTCATATTGAAAGTCTTCTTAGAATAGTAGTGGCAAACAACTCCTGCTAGGTGAGGTTCCTACCTGCAGTTGGGTAGAGACACCTCTGTTCATGCAACACTCGCTTTTTCCCAGGCATGTAAAGTTGGTGCATTATTGATTTGGGATTGCTGGAAATGCTCACTGTGAAGCAAGCTATGCCCTAGCACATGCTGGAAAATCACAAAATGGGAAGAGCAGTCCAGTTCTTGAGCACTGATGATGTAAATATGGGCCAAGAGAGAAGAGATAACAAACAGATGGAGCATGAAGGTGACTGTGATTATTCAGGCCAGTAAAAATGAGGAATGATCACAGAAAGCAAATTGGATTCTTTTCTGAAAGTATGACATCAAGAAAAAATTGACAAAGAGTGACAGAGAATGTGGTGATTTTGCAGGTGTTTATAAGGTATTTGAGATGTAGCTTCATGAAGAAAAATGTTAAGGTGTTTACAGAGGTGGATTTTTGAAA
Source organism: Sialia sialis (assembly GCA_009812075.1). Taxonomy (NCBI): domain Eukaryota; kingdom Metazoa; phylum Chordata; class Aves; order Passeriformes; family Turdidae; genus Sialia; species Sialia sialis. The sequence goes on along the minus strand of VRYO01000180.1, from coordinate 209,725 downwards.
GCATCTCAGAAATTTTAGAACATGCATCCTATTGGTTTTTAGTAAGGCTGATATTCATAAAGCACTTTCAAACTGCAAGTGTAATTTCTTTTCCTCCTGATCCACTTTTAAAATACAGACAAATTACTGTCTAAACAAAAATAAATTCCTTTACTTAATAAAGCCAAGTATAATTCTCTGAGAGTCCCAGGTGCTGTAAAGTCATTATTTGGCCTTTGCTGAATGATTTAGACTGTCTACAGCGATGTCTATTTCACAAGCAACTTGCAGGCTACAATTCCTCTTTTGCAAGGGTTGTAGGAGGGAGTAAGGAAGACAAATTTAAATGACCAAGCACTAAAAGCCTTTTACCTTCAGAAGCACTGGTTCAAGAGCACCCTCAGCACATCTGCAGTGACACCAGGCTGAGTGGCGCTGCTGACACACCTGAAGGACAGGACACATCCAGAAGGACCTGGACAAGCTGAAGAAGTGGCCCATGGGAATCTCAAGAGACGTAACAAGACCAAGTGCAAGGTTTTACTTGTGGCTTGGGGCAACCCCTGGTATCAGTCCAGGCTGGGGGATGAGCAGATGGAGAGCAGCCCTGCCCAGAAGGACTTGGGGGTGCTGGTGGGTGACAGGCGGGACATGATCCAGCAATGTGCACTCACAGCTCAGGAAGGACTGGAAGGTCACTGACCTAAAGGGAAAAAACAGTAACAAGTACCTTTGAGCACCCCCAGGGGACCAACATAAGCCAGGTCTTTGTTTAAAAGCTAGGATGGTAATTCTTTTTTTCGAAAGAACATTCCATACATATGTTAGGTGCCTGATTTACATTAAGCTAAATTAACAAACCAAGAGCAATTTATAGCCACTTAAATAAAAATTGTTTTCCTCTCTGTTATCCACATTTTCCTACAGTGATTTATGACACTCTAAGCCTTCTGTAATCCTCTCATTGCTTTAAATCTTTCTAGGAAAATGAAGATACTCAAACATATGTAACAACTATGTGCAAAAAAAGTCCATCTTCTTTTTATTTGGCTAAGTTCTACATCAAGCTGTCAGCATGCACCAGGTAATTTTTAAAAAGATGGAGCTGGATCTGCCTCATTTTTTAAAATGTTTTGGCCACAAGTAAAGAGTTTTCATTTTTTTCACATTGTAGATAATACGTAGTAGAGAATTTTGTCTTCAATAAAGAAAAATAATTATTTTTCTATATATATTTATGCTTTGTTTGACATTTACTTTAAATAGGTCCTCTCCCAGAAGAATGAGATCATTGAAATCAGGACAGAAAAGTCCACAGTTGAATCATGACATATGATTCAACATAAATAAGCTCTATACATTTAGTAGATTTATATAATCATATATTATTTATAACATTGAACATTTGCTTCTACACTGCACTGCTCAAAATGTTTTCTTTCCAACCAATTTCAGTGCACACAGAGCATCAGAAAAAGGCTACACTTCTCTCTGATTAAAAGAAATCTGATTCTGAAACTGGAACTGATTGAGACTGTGCCCAACTGTTCAGAGAACCAATTATTTTACACATTAACCTAAGCTCCCCTCAGCAGCTATTGTAAGAGAAGAACATGTCAGATCCTGGTTTCAGATGCAGACAAAATACCACTACTATTGAATTATCACAAACTGCTAAAATTTTAAATAGAATCAAAACAAAAGTTTATTTACATAATTTCACATTTCACATACTTTTGACCCTGCACTGCTTTTCTGTACCCCATGATAGTTATTTTCATGGATCTTAAGTAAGCTTGAGGTACAGAAAATTTTCTTAGTGATCCAAATTTTTACAAAGAATTCAGCTTTTCAACTCAAAAGATGGTTACTATTCCTTTTGTTGTTATGCATTTCAGTTAGTGCATTCAATACCACACACAAGGTATCAAAATATGGACAGGGTGAGGTTTTTTTTAAGGTTATCATAGATTCCAAACCAAAATATTCTGAATTACGATTCATGGCTTTGTTGCTAAGAAGTCTTCAAGGGATTTGAATTTTGGAGCTGAATTAAAAGAGCAAAAAATTCCACAATCTACTAGGTAAATGAAACTGCAGCTGTACAAACTCTTCAAAAAATTCACTAAACTGCATTGACATTTCTGGCAGAAGATAGAAACTAATTGCACATTCTGATTACCAGTGTGACTACCCTGTGTCTCAGGGCTAAATTTCTCCTTGTGATCTGCTCACTTAAGTGTGAAATCTTTGAGGATGCCTGTACAAGGCCAACACAATGCACTTCTTATGCTGCCCTTATCTTGGAGGGTATTTGCTAGTGGGTCTGCGTCTGACTTCTGTTTCATGCTTGCACATTTGCACAAATACTCTTTATTTTTTTTCCCCTCATTATTGTCCAGATCTGCTGTGTTTGTCATTCCACAGCACTTCACTTGCTAGGTGAATTTATTCAGTGTATGATCTCTCTAGTGTTTTGGGATTCCTCGAGCTGCAAGGCAGACTCTTTTTCTTAGATTTACAAGGAAAGGAGGCATATGTTGTCATGTCCCTTTGCCTGACCTCCTCTTCCTCATCATAAGCCTTAGGATAAAATGGTAATTTCACTTGGATTTGACAAGAGGTACAGATTTCAGAGGTGTAATGCTTTGACCCTGATGGTGGGCTCTGAAACTCAATGAGTTACCTGATGAAACAGACTTTCTCTGGGCCATGAAGGACCTACCTACCTCCCAACAAAGGATAATGCAGAGATACTTGAACTGGTGGCAGCTGAATTCCAGTGCCAGAAGTAGCAGCAGTTCAGTTGTGCCCCCATGAATTGCTTTGCTTATTATTGCCTTACTTATTATTTATGGCAGGATCCAGACACACCTGTTCAGGCTGGGACTAAGCTGGTGTCTCCACCACCCAGTGGAGTTTAGATGCACTCACAAGGGTGACTGAGGATAAAAGGGATCTCTGTCTGACATTTTTAACACAGAGTGTTTGCTGAATAAGCCAGAATATCATGAGCATAACCAAGCAGTGTATTTTTAAACAAAATAAAAAAAAACCCAAGAGATGCCAAGAGACACTGATGTACAATTAAAAAATCCATTGATGGCTTAAATGGAGAGAGGAGAATCATGCTTATTACCTGGAACAAAATTCTCAGAAGCTGGGAAAACCAATTCTTAATCTTTCACAAAATAATCAGGACAAATGAAGTTGTACAGCCTGGATGGAGCCTGGCTAGTGGTAATAATAGACCTATGGAAAGAGAAAGAGAAAATATAGACTCTATGTATGCGACCAAAAACCCAACAAACAAACAAACAAAGATACAAGGAACACCACCCTCCTCCACCAAAAAAAAAACCAAAAAACAAAAACAAAACAAAACAACAACAACAATAAAAACAAAGCAAAAACCCAAAAACACAAAAAAAAAACCCCAAAAAACCAAACCAAAACTAACAAAGAAAAAGAGAAGCACCAACCAAGGTGCAAGGCACAGTAGATTACTCGACTTTGAAGGAGTCTGCACACATCAGTAGAACAGCAAAGGCCCAGGCAATGATGTCCAGTTAAGCCTTACAGAAGTCCCACTGAAAAAATGAGATTTCTTTTGTGCCACGTTATCAGGCATAAACTGAAACATTTTGTTTCTTTAGCTCAGGGCAAAGGTTCCATACATGTCAAAATGCTGGATTAGTGAGAGAAGTGCTAAAAATGCAAGGTAACAAATAGAAAAGGTACACAGAGGTCCTCACAGGATGCATAGATATTGTAATACTGGAAAATCAATGGACTCCAATAAGGCGAATCTTTTAAAATACACACAAATCAAGCCATGAGCAAATCTCTCAGGAATAAACTTTTTATTCTGTGAAACTTCACTTTCTACTTGTTCTTCTTTTTTTTTTTTTTTTTCTTTTCTGGTTTTCTCATGTATTTTTGGACTTGTAGTAATGATAATGTGCATTTGGTCCTCAATTATTCTGCCAAATGTCATCCATAAAATATATAACCAGAAGATGTGATAGCATCTTCCATATTTGGTCTTGGACAAATTACATCCTTTTATGGTATCCTTTACAATACACATAGATAATATATGAAGAAGGAGACAGCAGAAATCTGTAAGTTTGAAAGGTGATTTGCACTCCTCACACAAAGAAACTGCAATAAAAATAGGAGTTTTATGATACAATTTACCCCTTCATTAAGCAGCAGACATTGTGTGTGTCAGCCAACAGCTATAAGGATTTCAGTATTGGTTCTGCCAAGTATCTCATTAAAAACTGATAAAAGAAACAGCAGTCTAACTTAAGCTAAACCTGCTACTTTTCCAAGTGAACTATGCTGCCACATTTTTGCAAATTAGAATATGTATCTATTTGGATGCCTGTGTGACTACCGAACATCTCACAAAAATTTCAGAACTATCACATCATGAAAAACTTGTTAAGTCAGTTGTGCATGCTATGCAAGGAAGTAGAATGCTTGATATTTTCTTCACCTACTGAGTCTTGGGAAAGGTGTGATATTTGACATATCTTTTGGGGAGGATTCAATCAAGTATGCATTGTTCTCTGCCACAGCCTCACAGCTGACTTCCACAGTCCATATTCTGTTTAATTTCTGAGTCACAGATGACCTTGCAGGCAATCAACTTTTATTACTTTCCGTCAGATAGCTGGGTTGATGTATAACTCTATTTCTATAAACAGGCTATTTCCTCAGCAGGTATCTGAATTTTATCAAATGTATCATTTATCAAATGAAGCTCTTCATAGAGGCTCACTTTTCTGGGCTTAAGAGCAGTTTGTACTTGAAAGAGACGATCACCATTACAAATTTTTCCCTGAAAATAGTATGTATCATTGCACATAAATCCCTACATAATGCCACATTTTCATATGAACACACTCAAGTTGCATTTGTATTGCAAATTTATGCATGCAAAGTAAGCATTTGCACAAGTAAAATAAATAAAGGATTGCACAAATTCGAGGGGTTTTGGCACAACTTAGTCTGATTCTCTATATTTAAACATCTAGGCTCAGACATCCCAAACATAAAGTTTATGTCAGCTTTAAAATTTGGAATATTTGTCATGAACATTTCATGCAATGCAAGAGAAAGGAGATATGGAACCACCAAAAGTTCACTTTTTACATTGTCAGGGCTTGGAATAATTATGCACTTCATGCTGGTGAAACACAAAGCTGGCTGAGGAATGCCTCTGGGTAATAGCTGTGACTGCCTAGGGACCTTAAACCTTCCTGACCACTGTGAGTCTTCACTGATGTAATTCTATATCTTACAAAGTGAAGGACAACTAGGAGAGTGTAATGCACAGCTGAGTTTCCAACTGTCCAAATATCAATCCTACCACCATTGTTTCACCATGGTTATAGTTAGTACATTCACTTTCTTTAGGGTGTGCATTGAGATGAGATAGACATCAGTGAGAAAAGCATATTTGGTAACAAGCAGTATTGTTTATTCATGTAAGGGAGATTTGAGAGAAAGATGTATTGTGTAAAGATCTTTCAGTTATCCTTTTGAGTAAAAGGAAGAAATAAAAAATACACTCACCACAGTGGACCAGCTGAACCCCTTACTAAGAGAGTACTTAGTGAAGAAGGCGGATGTATCTGGCAAAGAAGCCTGAGTCAAGACACAGTTTTTCAGCCAAAATATATCTGAGCCATGCTGAATCACAGGCATGCTTCTTATTGCTGGAAATTTGCAGTGGCAGATACTATCTATTAGTTTATCTCATGTGGATATGCTTGCCTTTTAAAACATCACCTTTCTGGCCCCACAGTCTACACTGTATGTGTTTAAGGCCTGAGTCTCCTTAAACTTTCTTCATGCCTCAGCCTAATATTGTGGCAGATTATTGCCACATAAATGTTAAGCAGCTACCTAGATCTCCCACCATTGCTGGACTGCAGCCTTTAATCACGACTGTTAATAGTCAGTGCCTTGTCTGAAGCTATGGATGCTCCTTGCTTTCAAGGCAATTACTGCACAGGTCTTGAATACCAAATGCAATCCCTGCAATATCTCTCTTTTACAACTGAGAAAAACATACAGAATTAGAAATAAAGCCACATTTAGTCAGATGTTGCTCCTTGACACGGCAAATATATTTATATTATACATGCAAAACTGAATCATGACAGATTGTATCTGCAGGAGGCAAAATAGCTCTGTCAAATCAAAGCTTCTCTCCTCAAAAATAAATAATTGCATCATGATAACAGGTTTCAGGGCTGCATGATGTGCTGTCTTGATTTTTGGAAAAATAAACCTCTGCCCTGTTGTTTATCAGTTGAATGAACCTTTGGGACATGTGACAGTGTACAACCAGAACACCATGATTCAACATTCAGGCATTCCTAATCAACACTTTCAAACTTAAAGCACTTAATTAGTAGTTAGCAAACATTACCTAATTGAACCTTACAGTGCTCTCATGCACCTAGCTAACACTCTGTGCCTGACAGATACCAACCCTGCAGTTAATTCAGCTGCTCACAGCCACACTGGGGTTGATAGGGAGGCCACAAGCAGATCTCAGGAGCTCCCGACTCATGGTGCAGTTTCATGACATGGTGACACTTTGAAGGCCAAGCTGACTGAAAAGAGAAGCCTGCTCCTCATCTCCCCTGGTCTCCTGTTGCCTGTCTTACACCACATTTAGCTGTCATGCAAGCACACAGCCAAGCCATGTGATGCTCTCTGTCAGATGTGTGGGGTCCTGCCTCTCAGGGAGACTGACCTCACTGGACATGTCATGTGGATATCTCTGTACAGCAGCAGGAAGTCCAGCATGCCAGACTGGTTCATGTGGGTGGCACAAGGAATGGGCAGATGTTGCATCCAGAGCCTCACAAGCCTTTAGGATGCCCCCCTTATCTCTGAAATGTTCTGCTAGAAAGAATCCATCTCATGCATAAGGCTGTCAGGATATCTTTAATCCAGGATTCCTAGGAAAAAATTGTCTTTTTGCCTTTAAGACTGTTGAGTTATCACAGAGATGCCACCATGGTTAACCTTCTGCTGCTATTTGTGCTTTTTCACAGCAAGGGCAATTAGTATATAACAATAATCATTACTTTCCATGAAACATGACTTGGTGTTTTACTTTTTCAGAGCAAGTATTTAAAGATATATTTTGTTCACTAAAGAATGAATTTATTTTTAATTTTGTCACATTTACTAATATTCTTATACGCAAGAGTTGGATTTCATGGTAAACAGAGGAACAGTCAGTGCTCTAAAATGTAGCTCATAATTACAGATTGCTAATTGCATGTGTAATAGGAAGGTTGCAGTTAGGATCATCCCCACAGTTCAGTCTTAGCTCTGAGGTCAGGCAATTCAGTGACTCAGCCAAACATGGTAACACTTAACCACTTGTTTTTCATTGCTGGCTCTGTTACTTGAAATACAATCATTAAATAAGGGCTATGCATGCTCAGTCATCTGCATGCAGATAAATCACGATTTTCAAGCTTATCTGCTAGAATTACTTTGCCCCCCCTTCCAACTATGCACCTATCAATTTCAATTTTTATGGGGGATGTAGATTTTCAGACCTTCCTGGGGCTTTTGGGAAGAACCTGCTTTATCTGCACAGTGACTGCTGTGAGTGTGTCTACTGGACAGAATGGTCCCAGGCTGTCAGGAGGATTGTTCCCCTGTCTCAAGCAGTGGGCCTTTGTTTGTAAACAAAGGGCAAAGCACTGAAAACCTGATGAGACTCTGATCTCCCGGCTCACAGGAGCCCCTGTCCTGCTAATCTGCAGCTGCTCGTGCTTTCAGCATTCCCCATATCTCCATGCTCTTGAAAATCATCCATATGTCTCCAGCTTTTCAAATGACTGTCCCAGCTCTTCCACATTTGCTTTGCCATTTGTGACAATGGCTTCACTCATCATCCCTCTGCTTTTCCTACTCCATCATGTGCCCCACGAGCCTGCCATGCCACCTGCCTTTCTCTCTTTCTCCTTTATTCTCTTTCACATCAATATACCTGAGCATCTTTGCAGCTTCTCACACCTCCAAACTTCCTTTCTCCCTCTATTCTCCGTGATTCTCTGCCCAGTTAAGGTCTCACTTTACCCCTTTCTGTGCCCGTGTCACTGGCAACTTGATTTCAGTGCTTCTTTCTTTCAGAGTTCTCTTTTGGTTCCTGAGTGGACTCCTTCTCTCTTCTTCTGGCTTCAGAACTCACCATAAAAAGTGATAGAAAAGAAATTAATTTAAAAAGTTCATACTGGTAAATATAGTAAATATAAGAAAATTAAACCACTCTTAGTTTAGATCACAGAAGACAAAGCATCAATTTCCACAGGTATACAAGCCACACAATCTAGCACCTTGTTCAAGGTTAATTTTTTATGCATGATAACAATAAAGTACTTCTGAAAAAAAAAAAAGAAGTTAATTTAGATATCATTGCAGTACAGTACATTGTACAAACACAATTTAGATAGTTAAGATGTAGGTGGTAACAGCCTCTGACCTTTGAAAAGTTCTTGTAAAAAAGCCCTTGATCATCACACTTTATACTGGACTGTAATGGTAATTGCACAGTAATTTCTAGAACCAGATTTTACATCTGTGAGGAGCAAGCAGAAAACTGAAGGGCAGAGGAACAAAGTTCAAGTCACTTAAGCTGTTTAACTGAGCAATTGGAATATTTTATCTACAGGGGGCTCAATTTTCAAGCCATCTCTGAACCTCTTGGTTTCGTGTTTTGTTATTTGACATCTGTAGTATCTTACAGCTGTCACTGAAGGGTTTGTGGATGTTTTTTCTTACTCTTAAATCAAAACTATCTGTTGTCAGCTCAGATTCTGCACCTGTTCCACTTCAAATACTCCCAGGGATTAATTAGGCTCATTTTCCATACTCTCCTAATGCTGAATTACAGGTATTGCTCAACCACATAGCATGAAGATGTTTGTTTTGAGAAGCAGCGAACCAAGAGGGCTTTGCCAGCACACCCAGCTTATGTCACCAGCCAGCTGGCCTAAAGGATTTTATTTGAGTGAGTGGAGTTTGGTCTCCAGTTTGTTTACTGGTTATGATGGTTGTAATTCAATTTGTGACCTTTCTTGTTACCTAGTTCTCAGAGATAATACGGGCAAGGTGGATGGAGCTCTGAGAAAGAGCAGCATTCCGGTGCATGGTGCGGGAGACTGGAACTGGATGACCTTTAAGATCCCTTAAGCCAAACCATTCCCTGATTCCATGCCTGTACGATAATATTCATTCCTTGTAATTTGCAGAACCCTTTTTTTTTGTTGTTTCATCATTTATTCTGGAAATGTCTTGTGGTATTAAAATGTAAGGTACATTAACAAGATTTGATTGTTGGAAACTGGAGCTAAATTGGGTCAGAAATGAAGGACTGCCAGGCTTAAATAAGGATGGGAACACCCTCATAACAAGAACCTATTGCTGCTCTGTTAGAGAGCTGCTGAACAGCAAAGGCTTCTCTGAGCAAGTGCTGCTGGTCACAAGCATCCAAAAACGAGCAATAACTAAAGCAAGGAAGAGCGGCAACTGAAGCAATAAATACACATCCCAGGAGGAGCGGACGGGCCTGCGCCCGCAGGCCGAGGGGGGAGCGGGCGGCCATCGCCTCATCCACCAGAGTGTCTCCGTGAGAACGGACGGAGCGGGCCAGCAGGACCTTGTGTGCGCAGGAGAGCAAGCGACAGCGGAACACTCCTGGCCGGCTCTGAATTAATTTTCCGGCTTCCCGGCACCGCCAGCCCCTCCCGCCGCCCCGCTCTCCCGTCCCCTCACGGCCGGGCCCCGCCCCGTCCTCGCTCGCCATTGGCCAGCGGCCGCGAGGTGGGCGGGGCGTGCCGCGGCGGAGCCGGCGCCTGCGCGATGCCCCCCCGCCCTCTGCGGACCGGCTTCCCGCTCGCGCGGCTCCGCTTCCGGGTCGGGGCGAGAGCTCGGCCGCGTCCACCGGGGTCGCCTCAGCCGGGCCGGGGAGTGGGGCCGGGGCCGCCGCCGCCCGGGCGAGGGGCGGGCAGGAGCCGCGAGGGCCGCGGGGGCAGCGGCGGCATTGCGCGGCAGGGCGGCGAGAGGGCCGCGGGGAGGCGGCGGCGGCGGCGGCGGCCCCCGCCGAGGCCTGCTCCGGCCCGCCGCCGCCGCCGCTCGGCCGATGCGCCCGGAGCCATGGACAAGATCCTGGAGGGGCTGGTGAGCTCGTCGCACCCGCTGCCGCTGAAGCGGGTGATCGTGCGGCGCGTGGTGGAGTCGGCGGAGACGCCGCTGAGCCAGGCGCAGTGCCGCGCCATGTTCGCGCTCGGCACCCGGCTGGTGCTGCAGGGCCCCGACCCCTTCCAGCGGCAGGTGGGGCGGCAGGTGCTGGACGCCTACGGCCGCTTCCACCGCGCCGAGTTCGAGGCGTTCTTCAACCGCGGGCTCGTCCTCGGGCTTCTGCAGCGCGGCTACGGCGAGCTGAGCAACCGCGACCCCGCCATCCTCGACTACATCCAGGCGGGGCTGCGCCTCATCATGAGCTGCCCCTCGGTGCTGGAGCTCTTCGAGCTGCTGCAGGTGGAGGCGCTGCGCCTGGTGTGCGAGCGGCCGGCTCCGCCGCTCTGCGCCCGCCTCTGCCAGCTGCTGAGCGACTTCCCGCAGTGCCTGCCCCGCGGCAGGAAGCTCTCGCTCGCCTTCTGCCAGCAGCTGGTGCGCAGCATCGCCCACTTCCAGAGCCAGGGCACCCGGGAGGCCGAGCTACGCCTCTACGTCTCGCAGGTGACCCAGGTCAGCGCGCTGCTCAGGAGCGTCTGGAAGGCCGAGCCCGACACGCTGCTGCCCTCCCTGCAGGAGCTCTTCGCTGTCATCTCCGCCGCGGGTGAGCCGGAGCGGTGCGGAGTAACGGGGGCATGGGTTATCCGGGGAAAAGGGAAAGCCTTAGCGCGGACATCACCTGGGAACCGCTGCTTTCTCACCCACGTACGAAAATGCAACTTCTTGACTGTCGAGAAAGCAAAGCCTTTTTTATTTCCTGCCCACCCCGCAAAAGCTAGAGGGGGAATAGTGGTTTATTTTGCTGCGGAGCAGGATGGTGTTTGGAAAAACTCGTGGTGTAATGCTTTAAATTATATACTGAAATGAAGTGTTGGGTGCCCTGTTAAGAAAGATTTAAAGCTAAAGTGAAATGCATATAAATATCTCAAAGGCTGTTGCCCAGAGGTTGGTGTCAGACTCTTTGGTAGTTCCTAGTGATATGACAAGGAGCAAAGGCCATAAACTAAAACACAAGTTTCACTTTAGCATGAGAAAGAACTTGTTTAGATTGAGGGTGGCAGAGCACTGGAACAGGCTGCTCGGGGGATGTCCTGTAATCTCTCTCTGGAGTCATTCCAGCCCCACCTGGGTGTGTTCCTGTGTCCATCTGCTCCAAGTGGCCCTGCCTTGGCAGAGGTGTCAGGCTACATGGTCTCCAGAGGTCCCTTCCAACACAGTTCGGTGATTCAGTGAAAAGCTTCTATTCCTCATTGCTCCTTGGAATGGTTTGACAAATTGGGATTTATAAATGCATATAAGTAATATATGCAAAAGCAATATATAGAATTTTAGGAAGTGTCTGATGCCTGAGTAATGGAAATGTGATTGTAAATAAGCCCTTTCTGACTTCTGAAATCTGGGAAGTACTGTAATAGTTCTCATTGGAAAGTACCTTTGCTGTTGATACACCTGAGAAACTTAACATTGCACTTTGCCATACATAAGTGGTATGGTTAGCAGAGTTGTTCAGATAGGATGTGGGGAATACCAGCTGCATAAATTACATTCATTATACTTCATGTTAACAGGCTTAACATGAAGTATAATAAGCAACTTCTTTTTAGAAAAATACAAAGCTTGCTTCTCAGTTCCATTTAGGATGGAGGAGGAGGAAGTTGGCAGCTTGTCAGTTTCTTGCATGGATGTGAAATGAGCTAAAAAAGTTTAATTCACTGCTGTTCATTGTCCTTAATTCAGTGATACACTTTAATTTTGGTTTGGTTTATGGTAATAGAATGCAAGATGTAGGATAGATTTATTGTCACTTTTAAACTATGGTGAAGTTGTAGGGTAGAACATAAAGCTTACTTTTTTCTGTGAAGTTTCCTTTTTATTTTCTTACATTTTGTCGTATTCAATTGTTACAGATACTTCATTTGAACCTTCTGTTGCACTGGCAAGTCTTGTGCAGCACATACCATTGCAGATGATTACAGTACTCATCAGGAGCCTTACTACAGATCCTAATGTGAAAGATGCAAGTATGACTCAAGCTCTGTGCAGGTAATGTATTTCATTGCCAAGGAACAGAAGAATTTCTTTCTCAATCTTGCCTTTCCTGAAGTTATTTGTTACTTAGTTTCCATTAAAAAAGCCAATGAAACAAAGTGTAAAACAGAGGAGCTTTTTAAGGTGGTATTTCACAGTCATGCTTTTTAGTATGTTAAGGTTTAAGGATATATTATATATAATATATATGATGCTGTGGGTGTTACTGGCATTGTTTCAGTTTAAGGTTGCTGCCTTTGTTGCTATTTGACTTCATTCTCCAGCCCTGCTTGGGTGCATGAAGAGGGTTAAATAGAAACTGATAGCAAACGCCTGTGTTCTTCTTAGATGCCATCTTAAGTGAGGTCTCCTGCTTAATGGAAGGTGGCATAAGTAGGAAACTTCATGGAATTTACAGTCAAGCTGATAAACAAGATTTTGTTTTCAGAAGATGAACCTTTCTGCTTTTCCAAGAAGAAGGGTAGCAATCTCATGTGATGGGATTAACCATAATCTCCTGCCTGGAAGAGAGGAGATAGTTCAAAATGAGTTTCACTGCTTAGTTTTCAGGGATTCTTTTATTAGGATTCACAGAGAACAGCCTCTATTACCCATTTCACTCATACCCTCATAGGTTTTTTGGATGCTCTTTGAATGATAGAGGAAGAGGAATGATGTAGAAGCAATTGCATATTATGTTTGTCACTAATCTAACCTTGAGTAACTGTGGTGGAGATGAGTAGCAGTGTAAACAGATTGGGATTAAGATTGCAGTCTTGGCTAATATCTTGAGATAGGTGAATAATAGTGATGCAGCAAGATGACAGTGATAGAAGGATGAAGACCTTGGCGTTTGTTTGGTTTTGTTTTTTTTAAACCCCATTGAAGAAGCTGTTATTGAGCACTGAAGGGTAGGAAAATGGGTAATGCAGTTAAACAGGGGACAATTAGTAATTTGTATTATTTAAACAATCACTTCTAAGAAGCTTTAAACTAAGAGTTCAGTGTCTGCAATATTATTAAGTACATCCATTTGAATGTAGTGTAATACGTAAGCATTCAGGTAGTGTAGCACTGGAAAATCTTGGTGGAATACTGAGTTTTCACACTGGAAACATTCCTTGTCTTTACAATAAGTTGAGAAGCTGTATTTCAATCAAAACATAATGAAAAGAAGAAGCATTAGTAATACAATTTGGGGTAACACATATTGTTTAGGGACGTTAAAAGAATCTCCCTGATTGAAGATATTTGTGTGCTCACCTAAAAGTCAGAGCTGGGATATTCGAGTTTTGTTCATGCTGATAATTTCCCAGTAATGTGCTAGTGATTAATTTTCAAGTTAGTGTAGTTTTAACATTTACGTTGCATCAAGACAGTCATATCATATAACTGTAGCTTTTGACCAACTTCTCTGTGTGCCTCTGCTTAGGGAAGTAATGCAATGCTGAGCTTTGGTTACAGTAGAAGCTTTTATTATCAAATAAGTGCTCTCTTTCTTGGTACCAGCCATGTAGTGGGTGAGGTTTTCTCTAGTGTTTGAAAGGGAAGGGCAGTCTTACTTGCTTTGTTCATCCTTTGAGGTAATACTCTCTCTCTTAAGAGCCTTTAGTTTTGTTCCATGGAACTGTGTTGGTTTTGTTTCTGGATGCTCTCGTGTAACACTGCATCCAGTTTCTTTTTCTACATCTGGCACCCCTTCACAGTTATAACTCTCTTCTGGCTTAGTGGAGCAATTGTGAAGAGGTTAATGCAGCTGGAATGTCTGGAGCACCAAATGACAGTGCTGTCATCTGGCTTGCAGCATTCCCAGGAGATGCAGAACTCCAGGCGCAAGAAGCTCTGATGAGAGTCAGCAGGGCTTTGGTGACTGTAAATTAGAGACCTTGTTGCTCACTTTCTAAGTAAAAACTTCTGTGGCACTGCAGAGTCTATCTAAAGTTGAACAGAGTAGTAAGTAATTTATATTTCACAGGCTCATAAATTGAGTTTGTTCAGAGGGGGGGGTACATCAGACAAGATATTGTTAGAAAGGTTATTTGGCTTTTGGCTTGAGCTGGTTTTGATTGACTCAGCTGTCTCATGAAACCTTACCTGAAAAGCAGAAAATTGTTGAATTTCTTTGAGGCTATATGGCTGTACTTCAGAACTCTGGGAGGAAATGAACCGGCTGTACTCAGGATCCTGACAAGTTATAGTGCTTCTTGGCTCATCAACCCAAGTATCTTTCTTAGCAAAGTTTTCAGTTTCTCGTAACAAATACTCCAGATATAACCAGATGCTCTGTCCTGTTGTAAAAAATATAAGATACTGTAAAAGGTTTATAATTTGTTGGGGATGACAGGTAATGTAAAGATCTTCTGTTGCTATTCTGGGTTTGTTTTTTTTTTTTTTTTCTGATCTGGGGGATTCACACTGAGCTGCCAGATTGTTTGATGTGGGAAGAAGATACTTTGTGAAAGAAGTTACTGTTCGAGGTTGCACAAATAATTTTTTTCTATTCAAAGATATCAAAAATACTGTCCTTCCTAGGAACATACATGGGTAAAATACCTACTGCTTTTATGGTGGTATGAGGTATAAGGTCTTCTTGAGGCTTTTAAGGTTCTCTTAATCTAGTCAAACCCAAAAAAGCATCCTCTGTTTAAATTGGTGATCATCATGGCCCATCCTAGTGTCTGCCTTTCTATTAAAAATGCAGTCATTAATTGCAACAGAGCAGAAGCCAAGGTAATACAACCAAAATACCTGGTCTTTACCTACCAGATTTAGGATTTCATGGTTTCTGGGAAAATCTCAAGCAGGTCTGCAACTTCACTTCTGTCTCTTCTTCTGGCTTTTGTTTCTGCTCTCAAAATCATTAACTCTCAGATTAACAGTCAGATGTTTTAGAATAGTGGTTCTGATATAGGACTCTACAGAATACTTGTCTAAAACAGTTAGGAAAACAAAATATATTGTCATTAGGCTTAAATTAGCTCTGCAGATGTTTCTGACACTGCTGGAAAATATCAAGCCTACAAATCAGGGAAGGGAAGATTTGAAGATGATTGGACTAAGAGTTGTGGGATCTTTTTTTCAGTTGAGGTTATTTTTTGCAGACAAAAACAGTTTGGGCCCGTGTTTTTGATTCTGTTTTAGAAGATACATGGGAAGGTTGCTGAGGATAAACATGT
This sequence comes from Sialia sialis, assembly GCA_009812075.1. Lineage (NCBI taxonomy): Eukaryota > Metazoa > Chordata > Aves > Passeriformes > Turdidae > Sialia > Sialia sialis. The sequence continues at coordinate 194,261 of VRYO01000180.1, read as the reverse complement.
TTGAATTTAACACCTTGAGGAAATGAGAGCTTTGTGTAAATTCAGAGCAGTGATTATGATGCTACCATGTTTTTTCCCAATTTTTTTGTAGCAATATGGAAGAAACTTGGTAAGATTGATTCTTGTTTGTTGAAAAGGCAATTCTAAAGATCTTATTTTAGAGAAACCTTTGAATTTTCTATGTGCAGGTTGTATATAATTTTAAGATACATACATTATAACTTGTCTCAGTATCTGTACACTGTTGTGGTAGAAAGTTTTTCCTTCCACCCAGTTAGTGCAACTTCATCTTGCTTGAAGAAAGGAATCTTATGGACAATTAAAGGAAGTTCAAATTATTGCCAAGTAAAATAACAGAAGAGCAAAGCCTAGATTTCATGTTTTAGCTCCGTACAATATTGTGTGTCTTAGTATTGTTTCAACTCATCTGCTTATCTTCCTTAAGGATTAGTATAAATTGGCTTTTAATTTAAAAGGATAGAACACCTCTGTTTTCTGTCCCTGATATTTTACTGTGTTTTCTAGGCACAGGAGGTCCTTTCACTTTTTTTTCTTTAGCACAAATGAAGTTCTCCCTTTTTAGATGTATGTAGACCCCAGAGTGCTCAGTGTATTTAAAATTACTAGATTTTACCTTTAATTTCAAGTTTTTGAGCTGGCTTCCAGGAGTGTAATTTTAAGGTGAAGAGGCTTCCTTACTAGTCAGTTGTGGTCTGCTTTGGGGTAAAAGGTGTTAGAGGGGAGGTTACAAGGCACAGGCAAGTTTTTGTCAGATGTTAACTCAATGTCTATAAAATCAGGGTGCATTTTCTAGACTGACAAGAAACTATATAAAATACAGTCTTCTTCATTCTTTAGTATTTTTGGGAATGTGTCTTTACTTCAAATGTATTAAATAAATCATTTTTAATTTCAGAATTAAATTACATGAGATATAATCAAACTTAATTTACCACTTGCCTTATTGTGAGTCTTATTCTGTAAGCATGTAGCAAGGTAATATAGAGTATCTCTTTGTTGGGATTAAAGTGAGTGGCATGTTGGTTATTTTATATTTTTTTTATTCTCCTATTGCCTTACAGAATGATTGACTGGCTATCCTGGCCTCTGGCTCAGCATGTGGAAACATGGGTGATTGCACTGCTGAAAGGATTGGCTGCAGTCCAGAAATTTACCATCCTCATTGATGTCACTCTGCTCAAGATCGAATTGGTATGTTGGAAAAGAGCATTCAAAACTGAGGGAGAGGGAAAGGAGTTGCTACCAGCTATGCAACTGTGCAAAATCTTTTTTATTGTAACATACAGTATCTTCTTACTCTCCAAAGATGATGTAAATGCATCTAAAGCTGTCACTTGCATGTAATGATTTTGCCTTGTGTTTTTGAAGATAGGTTTTTGTTCATTGAAATTTTACTTTGCAGATTCACTGAAATAAATGTGGGTTTTTTTAGGTCTTTAATCGACTTTGGTTTCCTCTAGTGAGGCCTGGTGCCCTTGCTGTCCTTTCCCACATGTTACTTAGTTTCCAGCATTCTCCAGAAGCTTTTCATTTGGTGAGTTACTAAATAACTGTTTTTCAGTGCTTTGAAATGTCACTCACTGTGTGATTTCTGAAATGGGTGTAAAGAGCAAAAGAATTGATGTGCTTGGATTTTGTCTGTTGGAAGCTCCTAGAATCAGGTTCCTGTGGTCACAGGAAGGCTTTTTAGCTTCCAGATTCAACCACTTCGTATATAACTGGAAGCAAGCATTGTCCTTTCTTGTATGTACCTATTTCTGGCAGCAGTATCTGGGCACCACATGTTGACTGCGTGCTTGTGGAAATGCATTTTATGTGTGTGTGAAATTGGCTGATAAAGTTGGGCAGCAAGTAGTTTTTTGAGGACAGCTGTTTGGGGAAAACATAAGAGACAATCTGCTCTATGTAACCTGGTCACCCTGAAAAGGCTTATGAGCCCAAGAAGTACAGTAATTTCACGATTATAAGCCGCACCCGAATATAAGCCGCACCACTGGGATAGGCTGGATTCTTCAGTGAAAAAGGTGTGGCTTATATTCGTGAAATTACTGTACTTCACTTCCAGAAAGCTGTGCTGTGTCAGTGTTCTTGGGCAAATTAAAGGTCATTTTTAATGACCCTTCAAAATTAATTTCATTAATTAAGGCCATGGATAGGAGGGCATGACAGTGACTGTGTTTATACAGCAAGGTGTTCCCACACTTGGTGTTCAACTTAGAGTTTAGAAGAAATGTTTGAGATTTATTAGTAAATAAATTTATTAGTAAATAAGTAATTAGCCTTGCACATTGTTTCTAAGCTGCCCCCAAGGCTCTGAAGGGATATAAAACCTCCTTTTTAATGTCAGAGTAATTGCCTTATGCCGATTTACACTGCTTTTTAACAAGACATGTCTGAAGTTTCTCTGCTGTCTTAGGATAGAAATTTGAGTCACTATTGAAAGCTTTAAATATGCTCAAAACATAAATATTTCATATATTTACTTTCTTGCTTTTCTTCTCCTGAGAGAGACAAAACAGTAGAAAAAATGCAAAATATGAGACAGCTTATTCTAGAAAGAGGAATTTGATTTAACAAAGAAAATGTCTATTGACAGCTGCCTGCTGTACTGCATAAATACCTCCCTGCAAGATGACCATTTTTGCTCCATTTTAAACAATTTTCTTCTCTATCATTTTTTGTGCTGCTACCATTTAATACTCGGTAGTATCTTTCTTCACTTTAAGTGCTTGTTCACTTTTTAAATAACAAATGGTCTGATTATGAAAGGGTCAAATGCACATTTGATAAGTAGAAATTAATTTATTTGGTAATGCATCTGAAATTACATTCTTCCTCCTTACACTTGAGCATCATTAGCATAAATTAGTTTGATGTTTTTATAGCAGAAGCAGTCTTGTACTTACACTGTAGAACTTAAGATCATCAAAAATCTACTAGTGTATAAAAGTTTAATGCAACCTCAAGCCAGAAGTGATAATTCTGTGTGTATTCAAAATGCAACATTCAGTATTATCCAGCCTGCAGAATTTGACTCTGACAGAACTGAGAACCTGGACTTTTTCTTCTCTTCCCATGTGCTTTGTCTGTGCAGAATTATCATATCTCAGATCTGCTTGATACAAATCTCCTTCTTGGAGCTCAGCAGTTGCTTTCTCATTGCTGTCTACCCACATTCATAAAGTGGAAGACAGAATTTTTTCATTGCAATGGCTTTCACTATTGCCTTGTGGTACAGTGAATACTCTATCTTTGTGTTTTTTCTATTCAGACAGTGGATATCTTGCTTACCTAAAGAACAGTGTTTATTTGTCAGAGATTTAAAAAAAATATATATACCTAGAGAATAACCAATATTTTAAAAAATGGCAAATCAGTATTTTGCACCTATAGTTTTGAACTATATCAGTTCATGTAATTGGTATGCCTTCCTCAGATTGCTATATTGTAATTCCTGTTTCGTGTTCATGTCCTTAGCTTACGAATTATTTGGTAGTAATTAATGGTGAGAAATTATTCTGTCAACTTCTTTCACAGTTAATCAATTTTGATCACTTGGGAACTGGGAAAGGTGTCTGAAATACTTTGGTTCATAGTGAGAAGTCCTTACTTTTTGTAAATTGCTTTGAAGTAAATTGGTGTCTTAAGGCTAATGTCTCATGCATTTAAAAGTAGAGAGCTGTGCTGTAGAAGAGGAAGGAGATGAAGTAAACATCTCTGATTCTAATCTGACCCAATTTAAAGTAATCCTGAATCTGAGCTAAGTGTCAAATAGATTACCATAGCTGTGGCCGACTTTCAGCTCATAGTAAATGACATGGTCACGGTTTATGGAGCTGAGCTGCCTCACTAGGTGGAGCTGTGGGTCAGTTTCCTGCTTGTAGGAATAGCAGGAATGTATTCATTGGCTCAAAAGTCTAAGCATTAGGTTCTGTTAAAGGACAATTGAGTGTTTTGTATTAAAAATCATATCTCTGAAATCAGAACAATATACTAAACTGTTAGTGGTGGCACAAAAGCAAAATATTTGCAGTTAATATGCTTAATAAGATGAGTACTTTTGGACACTATTTAAAACCTTAGCATGCACCTTCTAAGTTCATGAAGTTCCTTTCAAACCTGACATGTGAGCTAAAGAGAGCATTGAATAATTTATTGTGCTGCTTGAAAATTGTCATGTGTAAAGAATAATGTATGGTTTTTCAAGTCATTGTTTCTCAACCACTTCTTATCTAATAACAAATCTATCTATATATGCCCTCTCCTTTGGCATGTATAAACCAATGAAGTTCCATGAAGTATTTTGTAGAAGAAACAAACAATGAGAAAATGCAGTTAACACTTTTTTGTTTGTTTGTTTTCCCATTCAGATTGTCCCACACGTGGTCAGTTTGGTTCACTCCTTCAAAAGAGATGGCTTGCCTTCCAGTACAGCCTTTTTGATGCAGTTGACTGAGTTGATACACTGTATGATGTATCATTATTCAGGATTTCCTGAGCTCTATGAACCCATTCTGGAAGCTATTAAGGTACATTAGGAATGTTAAGAGCACGAAATGATTTTTTGTTTTCCAGAGGTGAGGCTGTAGTTGCACAGATCCAAATTCTCCAGAGCTTCCACGTGGAGAAAAGAGCTAACCACATAATCTCATGTCAGTCTTGTGCTTGAAATATAAAATAAATAAAAAGCTTTGAAGGAAAAGATTGGAGGTGGGAAGGAAACAAGGGCAGGGGGGCTGTTCTATTTCCTTGGCTATCAGGGGCAGCAGCAAGGCTTGAAGGAGAATTGGGAAGCAGGGGGAGATACAATACTGCGGAATGGCAGGACTTGTTACAGAAACAAATAACAAACCTCTTACATGTGTTAACTGTTTCTCTTGTAGGATCTGCCCAAACCCACTGAAGAGAAGATTAAGTTGATCCTCAGTCAGAGTGCCTGGACTTCTCAATCCAGTTCCTTGCCATCTTGTTTATCTAGACTTTCTGGAAAATCTGAAACTGGGAAGACAGGCCTAATAAATCTAGGAAATACTTGCTACATGAACAGTGTTATTCAGGCACTTTTTATGGCTACAGAGTAAGTGCTTCTTAATAGCTCTTTTCATTGCAAATAATTGTTGCAGTTACTGCCTTCTTGATTTTTCACAGAATAGTGACATGTCCTGGGGTCTCTTGGCTTGCTAGAGCTGAGTGGTTTTTTTTGCACTCAGTTGCTGATTGCTTTATTCAAGTTCAACTCTGGAAGCTGCAATTTTAGCCACTTGAAGTCTTGATCCTTCTCTTTATAGTGCCAAAAGACAAATCCTTTTTACCTCCCTGTCGTTACTGCTGTATTGTAAAAATTTTTGGTGATGCTTTTGTTATAATCTGGAAGGGTATTGGAAAAAGACTGTCTGTATCACATTGCTAATCATTTAAATGTTTAAAGACATAGGTATTTTGCAGTGCTAATTCTGCACTAGAGCAGAGTTCCAGTATTAAAGAGAAGTGTTATGTGTTTTGCTTTCTTTCAATTTCAAGTTATTATCTCAGCTGGAATGATAACTGCTTTGTTAGAAGTCTAGCAAGGAAACTGATGTCTCTCTCTTTCATTTCAGTTTCAGAAGACATGTTTTATCTCTGAATCTAAATGGCTGTAATTCCCTAATGAGAAAATTACAGCATCTTTTTGCATTTTTGGCCCATACCCAGGTATGTCAGTTTTCCATCTGCTTTTCTTAAAGCTTAGATCTATATACCAAAATGGAGAAACAAACATGATGCCATGGGAGTCCTCTGGAGTATATCAAGGATAAATGTTACAGTTTTGAATGGGAATGAGTCTGCCTTCAAATGCTCAGATGGTGTGGATGGACTTAGGAAGTGGAAGATGTTGGTGTTTTGGTGTTTTTATAAGTAGTTTCTTTGAGAAGCAAGCATTAGAAAATCCAAATAAGACCCGAGTTGATATATGAGCTGATTTTATTTATCTTTTTTAGGGTAAACTGTGACCTTCTTCAGTGGTTTTTACGCTAGATTTTACTGTAGTTCAAATTTTAATGTGAATGTTATTAGCTGTTGCAAACATTTTGCTATTGCTGGAAAGGCACAAAGCACTTGTGTTCTCTTTGAATAATAGCAATAAACTTGTGAAGGGGATGAGGCTGGATTAGGGGATGAGACTGGATCAGCTTCAAATGGGTGCTTGTGAAGTACTGGTGTTTTGAAGAAAGCAAACAGGTTTAATTCACCAGCAAGAATGGTAGCTGCTATTATGCACAATACCTGGCTTGCACTCACTAAACATTAGCAGGATAGATAAACTATTTTTATCTTTGTACTAGAGGTGATTGCTACAAAATTAATGGCTCTCCCTTTGTATGATTAAGTTGTTTAAATGTTTGTGTACCATGTGTTTCATTCAGCTACTCGGTGATAATGTAGTCCAAAGTTCAGCTGTTAATATTAAAATAATATAACCAATTTTTAAAGTAGTTCCTAGGTAACTTTGCCTGTTCTCTCACTTGAACAGAGGGAGGCATATGCTCCTAGAATTTTCTTTGAAGCTTCCAGACCACCATGGTTCACCCCTCGATCCCAGCAGGATTGCTCAGAATATCTCAGATTCCTGCTGGACAGGTATGGTTATGGTGCCATTAACGGGAATGAATCTACAGCTTGACCACGTCATGTGGAACTCCTTAGGAGCAGTTGTGTAACAGTTCCACTGCATGAGTAGGGATCAGGAATTTTCAACCTCATTCCTGTCTTCCTCTGTTTTTTTTGTATGGTGTGCGAGCTACTTTGCTTCGTGGGTTTAGCCTGTGGTGAAGTCTGGATGCCATTTTGAATCCACATAATTGAGAACAGGTTATGGTGGTAACATTGTGCCACTTTTGTAAATCTAAACATGGGTGTTACATTCAAGTCGTGGTCCTGTTGTTAAATTAATGTGGTTGCTGAAAGCAGTTTAGTTGTGCTTCTGGAATTTCATGTTGGTGGAGGCAGCTGTGTTTCATACAAGGCACATAAGTCACAAAGAGATGTACATGTCTTTATAATCAGATAATGAAGTAAGCAAATTAACTGTGGCAGAGATAAATCAGTAATACCTAAATTTGTTAATAACACTCTTTATTTTTGGTTTACTGAGATGGACTTAAGCAATATTACTTGAAGACACATTCCACTTCTGGAGAAATTTATCTCAGTAGTGAAATAGTGTTCTCTTAATTTTTCCCCATGTCTTAGGTTTCTCTTTTAGTTTGTATTTTCTTGCTGTAGTTTCTTAACTTTCCTGGCTGCAGCATTCTGACATTTTCTTTGAAAATAATCTGACAGTAGACAAATAGCCACTTTTTCTCTTACAAAGTCTGATGTACAGGACCAGTGAACTCGGGAGCTGATTTATTAACCCAATGTAATGATGAATAATAAAAACATTGTTACATTTTTTTAATACTTGCCTGTTCTTTCAATATATTGATTATGTTGTTATATGTAATGAGACCCACAATAAATGCATTTGTGCCTTTTGTACTCTGTTTTGGATTGTACAGACCTCTGTGGTTCAGCTTCCTTGTATAAAAAAATAGATTTTTTTTTTATTTTTTTTTTTAATGTAAGTCAATTCTAGCAACTTAAACATTAGTAATTTTTAGCTGGGGAAAAAACCTGAAATGGTGTGACAGCATTTGGAAAATAGCACAGTTACTTGGATTTATTTTTCTTTGTCTTCAGGTTGCATGAAGAAGAGAGAACTTTGAAAGCATTGTCTTCAGCCAAGAATTCTGAAAGTGTAATGACTGACGAGTCCCAGGCAGAAGAAGCTGTCCATAAAACACAAGTATTTACTGGAGCACCTTGTATAGGAAGTGATGAAAGAACTCTGATTGAGAGGATGTTTGGAGGAAAGCTGAAGACTAACATATGCTGTTTGAACTGCAAAAGTATGTCTCAAAAGGAAGAAGCTTTCACAGATCTCTCTTTGGCTTTCTGTCCTCCAACTTCCTTAGAGAATGTTGACCCAAAATGCATGGAACATTCTGAAGTGCAAGATGACTACATGGTGCAAAGTAATACTTTAGCAACCAGTCCTGCTGCAGAAGCACCTCTTAGTAATTTGGAAGTAAATCGTGGATGTGACACAATAATGAATGAAGGAACCATAGAAGATTGTTCTAGTGAGCCAAGCTCTGAGAATACCACAATTTCTGAATTCAAAGTTGAAAATAATGGGGATATGTCTCAGAGTCTAGTAGGTAATAATACCCTGTCAGTTACAGACTTGCTCAATTATTTTCTGGCACCTGAGATCCTTAGTGGAGACAACAAATATTATTGTGAAAAGTGTGCCTCTCTACAGAATGCTGAAAAAACTATGCAAATCATTGAGGAACCTGAATACCTCATTCTCACTCTTTTGAGATTTTCGTATGATCCAAAGTGTCACATAAGGCGCAAAATCTTGGACAATGTTTCTCTACCACTTGTATTGGAGCTGCCAGTGAAAAGATCAACATCCCCTTTAGCTGTTGTTTCAGGAGGCTGGTCTGTTGGTGTGGAGATTTCTGATACTGGAGAAAACCTTGCTAAAAAACTGAAACCCTCAGGTGCTGATGAAGTGACCTGCCCACAGTTGGTGCCCTATGTGTTAAGCTCTGTGGTGGTGCATTCTGGTGTATCCTCTGAAAGTGGACATTATTATTCATATGCTAGAAATATTACTGGGTCAGGGCCTTCAGGGCTCTGCCACCAGTCTACAGCTCTTTCTTTAGTTTCTCCTCAGGATAAATTGTTTACAGAGGAGAGTCCATGTACTGTTGTAGAAAATGAGCTGGACACTGAGATGCCAAGAGAATGGTTTCTGTTCAATGACAGCAGAGTGACATTTACCTCATTTCAGTCAGTTCAGAAAATCACCAGTAGATTTCCAAAGGACACTGCTTATGTTCTGTTTTACAAAAAGCAGAACAGCACCTGTGGCTTCAACACTAATCCAGCAAATGGCCTCTGGGTAAATGGAGACCCTCCTCTACAAAAAGACCTCATGGATGCAATTACAAAAGATAACAAACTGTACTTGCAGGTAAGATGAAAATTTTGTGTAAAGAATGTCTCCTTAAGCCTCCCAAGAGGCAGTCTAAAGGAAAGAACAAGGTAGCCTTTAAGTATTCTGCTGTATTAACTTTATAAATCACTAGTCTGATTTCGTCTTGGTGTTGCTGGGCAGGTTTCATAGCAAGGTTGTCACTGTTAGACGAGAAGTGTCAAGGAAAATGACATAAACTCATTTCAGCTTAAACTTGGAGTGGAGATGCTTGTATAGGTCTTTTAGTCACTTGTAATTCCAGACAGGAGAGACTTCAAACAGTTCAAACTTCATTGCCTTTACTAAATTACAAGAGTGGCTTAAGTTTACTTAAAAACTTCAAAGTGATGTTTTTACTAGTGCATTCCCATTTGTAGTGAAGTTTTACTTACAAAACTGTGCTTACACAAATGCTGGAACAACTGAAATGATGACCAGATGTGGGTGACTGGAATCCATTTTCCCTTTGCTGCCCCTGCCATGTCCTTTTGTGGGACCAGCACTGCCAGCAGCACACTCCCTGTGGTCTGAGAACTTCACCTAGCTGTGACAGCTTTGTTTGCTATTAAAAAAAACACCCCAGTGTTCTCCACACATGTTTTTCTTACAGCATTGCTGCTATTTCAGACATTTTAGGAGTCAAGGTGTGTTTTATTGTATGCTCTTTGATGGGTTAAGCTGTTCCTGTAAGGGTTACAGGCCAACTCAAATTAGAAGAGCTAGGCAAATTAAACTTTGAAAACATGAACTAAATCTCACTGTGGAAAATCTGCTGCAGGTATTTTACAAACGTGAACAGGAAAACTGAGAGTTTAAATTGCTGTTGCTATTTTCAAGCTGTTTGGTTAAAGCATTTATGTCCTGTCTTTGTTTATGTGCCACATCTTAACTTTTTCTTGGCCTCTCTAGCTGCCATCTCTGATCACAGAATGGCTTGGGTTGGAAGGAGCCTAAAAGTCCACCTAGTCCAACCCCTGCCATAAACAGGGACATCTTCAACTAGACCAGGTTACTCAAAGTCCCATCCTGCCTGGCCCTCAATGTTTCTAGGGATGGGGCACTTACCACCTCTTCAGGCAGCCCCCAGTGTTTCACTACCCTCATGAAAAATTCATTGTTCTATCTAGTCTAACTCTACTCTTGTTTAGTTTAAAACCATTGCTCCTTGCCCTATTTGGTGGTTTGTTTTTTTCCTTTTTTAATTGTAATAGTCTCAAAATGAAAAATATTTCCAAGCATATTATTTTTGTTTGCTTTCTATTTTTTTTGCTTGTTTTTAGGTTTTACCTACCTTCCACTTTTGAATTCTTCAGTACTGGCTTTCTTTGTGGTATCTCCATCTCAGGATTTCTAAGCTCCTGACCTTTTCTCATTTTTAATTGAGGCTCATTACAAATGCTTCATTACTGTTTTTCTCAAATTAATGCTTGTACTGTGATTCACTGAATTAGATTATTCTAATTTTAAGATGCCATATTCCACCGTTGTTTTAGAGTTCTAAACTAATGTTTTCCAGCTAAGTTAGGAATATATTTTTCTGTCCTGAGAAAACCTTTAATTTTTAGAAGGCATGTTCAAAAATATTCTCTATCTTACTGCTTTTGTTTTGCTATTGCATGTCAGTTTACCACATGGTAAATTAAGATGTTTTCAGTATAAATAACCAAACCTGCAATATGGGTAGCTCCCACTCCATTTAAAACAAATTTTAAAACCCTTTCTGGGAACAAGTGGAAAGAAAGGAGAGATGCTCTGCATTATTCTAAATCCAGAGAACTGTATTGCCTATCGAGTTTTGCTTACCTAATGCAGTATTTGTTGGGATAAATGTAATAAATATAACAATCTGAAAACATTCAACATTTTTAGAAATAAGGCTATTGCTTGTAAAAATGCCCGTGCTGTAAGCTAAACAGTTTGGTAAAGTAGTTTTTCAACTAAACAGGCTATTTATGCAAGGTCTGGTATTTTTAATCAAAATCTGCAATTGATTTCTGGTACTACAAGTGAGTTTTTAATATTTCCTTATTACTCCTAGTAAACTTAATAATTTTTTGTTGTCATAGAGTTAGCCTATGACTTCACATATTGCTGGAGATAGCATAATACTGTCTTCAGGAATACAGCCAGTACATCTGTGTAGACAGTACCTCCAGATATGTTATATAATTTTGAAAGTGAGTATGCATTTCAGTCCTTAGTAGTGTACAATAGTTCCAACTTAGGCTGTGTTTTTGAAGAGGGCAAAATAATTTAAACTCACAAGGGCCACTTTTAGCACCTGTGAAAGTATTTGGACAAGTCTTCAGTTTAGTGATTTCATGGTAATATAATACAGTCAGGAAGAATTGAAGGTGACCCCTGTAGCTGCTCAAACCCTGTTGTAAAGTTTGCTCCCCTTGCCTTCAGAGATGTGTGTGGTGATGAAGTGTCATGTGAAGGCAGCTATCAGTATGAGCCCTAGCACTGGAATATTTTCAGTTTGTTGCCAGGCCCGCTGTCTTTTCCTGTTAGCCTTCCAGAGCTAACACCTTCCTTCTCTCCCTCCATTCCGAAAACTGTTGGGCAATTTGAGAAAGGTATGCACTAAAGATACAAAATTGCTGCAGGTTTTATTGAGATAGTTGGCTAGAGAAAAAATAGTGCATGATATGTCTAATGAGGGAAAAGCCTGTGCTTCTTAGATGCCTTAAGAAGCCTCAGGAGCATTCAACTGAAAAAGCAGCTGGCAGGAGGCAGAGCTTTCCTGTTCCTTCCACTTGTGCAGGTACATTTTCCAGAGGTTGACTCTGATTTTTATTAAGTGCTTGAGAATTGCAGAGACTTTCTAAGTTATAACGGCTAGCATAGCAATAATACTTGAAAGCTGAAAAGCTGCAGAGAATAGAAACTAGATAACTTGTCCATCTTTTGGCCTTTTATCTGAGTGTATTGTTACTCTATGCAGTTGATTGAATGGAATGAAAAAGTGTCTTTAAAGTGATTAACATAGATTTAAAGATTTTACCTTTTGACTTTGCAACCAAGAATAAGAGCATCTGAAAATTTCTAGGATAAAAATTTATATGAAACATATCAAAACCAGTTTTGTTAGCTTGTAATCAGCAGTCTCATTTTTAGTGATGTCCCAAGTTGCTATAAAATACAATTTTAGCATGAGCTCAGGTGGATTTGTTTCACTTATGCTTGCTGACAGTCAGTGAAATTGTACATCTTAGATTGGCTGTGGATATTTGACTTGAAAGTTCAGCAAAGCTGCTCACCAGAAATTATAGTGATGCTGCTTTAAAAACCATTTCGAGGGCATGAAATGTGCGTATGTTTTTTTTTTTTTTAAATTGTCTTTATTCTTTCATTTCAGGAGCAAGAGCTTAGTGCTCGAACACAAGCACTTCAAGCTGCCTCAGCCTCTTGCTCTTTCCGACCCAATGGATTTGATGACAATGATCCCCCGGGAAGTTGTGGGCCCACAGGTGGAGGAGGAGGGGGTGGGTTCAGTACTATCGGTAGATTGGTCTTTTGACCATGAAGACAACCTGGAATACACTGGCTCCAAAGCAGCCTAGTACTGCTGAGGACAAATAAATACTGAACTCTGTCAGATATTGTACCAGGCTTTGAGACTTGATCCTTGTCGAAAAGCAAATATTGGTGTTTTTTTGGTTATGTTTTATTTGAAATAAATAAGCGCATAATGGAAAAAAAACCTACCTCTTAAAAGTTCAGTTGCTTTCATAGTAAGACATGTTTGCCTGAAAACCAGAAAATTAAGATTTTTTTTAAGTAAATGCTAATAACATTAAACTGAACAAAATGCACTTACATCAGTTTCTCATCTTCATCCACTGAATGAAGAAAGTTCATTTTTCACTCTGATGGTATTGCTTTATGTGGAAACCCATTTTCAGATGGGTTAAACAGCATCTGTAGTCTCTCACCCACTGCTTATTTTCAAGTACAATACCTTTGTGTATTTTCAGAGACGATGCAATTTGTAATGAAGGCAATAACTTAAATGTGACATGATACAGTACTTTCCAGGTTAAAGATGATTCAGTCCATTTCCAGTGTAAATGAAAAGACAAAATTTATAAATATTTGCTAACTTGTTATCCAAGACAGTGCATGTTGTGTAGGAGCAATGTTTTTAAATAGAAATTGTTAACTTTGTAGCATTTCTAATTGTTCTGAGGATTTTAAAATTATTTCAGGGAATATATCTGCTGAGTATTGGAAAGGAAGAGATCCTGTATGTGCCTTGCAGTACTGTAACTAAAACTCTCTGTGGCTGCAAAAGATGAGAAAAATGTCTTAGTAGTCAATTATTTTTTGCCAGCATTAGAAATTAAGACATTTATAGAAGGCTTTTAGCTTTCCAGAAGTAAGCATCTGTTAGTTTGAAATGCAGTAAGTGTTGCTCTTTATTTTTTGATTAAAAAATATACATAGCTGGTGATCTATAGCTTTCATGGCCTGTACTGCTGAGAAAAAAGTGGTCAGGAAAACGAAGCTATACCTGTGAAGTCACAGAAAAGCTGCCTGTATTGATCTTTGCTGAGCATCTTTGCTTCTAAGAGTCTTTTGAAATTTTGCCTTTGGGTTTTGCTAGTGAGGAGAACTTTCTGGTGAGTTTAGGATTACATATATATTTTTTTTTTGTCTGCAGAAGCCCAAAATGATTCTGCCTAAGGAACAGTGTTTGCTCATTAGGCCAGCAGAGGTTGAGGAGCCACTCATTTGAGTCTTGGCAGAAATAGCAACTTTGGTTTTGATGTGCAATGAGAATAACAGAAGTAAAGGATTTAGACTGTTGAACCCAATGATTAATTCTTGAGTAATCTTAGAGTGAAGTGCAAATTTATTTAAAGTATTTTTACAAAATTCTGCACTGTTTTTGCTGTGGTTTTATATTCTAGTAGGTGACAAAGTGTGTCCTTAAAAAAGCATGCGGACCTGGCAGGTTTTAGCATAACTGTACAAAAATAAGCAAATTTCTTAGAAAATGCTTTCAAAAAGCATAAGATAAGATGAGGGAATGAAGTCTTGTTCATATGATTCTAAATATATGGAGTTTAGTCTGAAAGGTAACTTAGCTTGCAAGCTATTTTTATATTATCACTATGCTATTTACTGTAGGTTCAGATGTTATACTTAAGAAAGCTAGATCTAGCAGCTCACTTAGATTTTTTTTTTTTAATTATTTTTTAAATACTTTCCAAGTTTTCTTGTGACAGCTTGTGATGCCTTGGCTTTAGCCTACTCTTCATTGCTGTCTCAGCTCTAGGTCTCTGAACCAGGGGATCAGCCACAGAAACATGGAATGACCAGCATGAGCGAAGTTCTCATTTTGTTGTACCTGGATGAGATTTTTTTTTTGAAAGTTCACTTTGCTTTGAAATTCTATAACTTTGTCTAAGAGGGTTTTTTTTAATTCATTTTAGGCTTCTCTGCCACTTTGCTCTGGTTTGAAAATGTTTTACGAGACAGGTTAATTTGGCTTTTCTCTCCCAGATTGAGGACACAGTAAAAAGGTGTCTACTCTTCACATTACCATGGAAATATTTTGTCTGTCTGTTTCAATTTACTGTTCATTTTAAACTACTAGTAAGTAGAAGCAGGGACAAGTGATTTTATTCAATATAAAATCATAATTTTGTAAAGGTCAGTTTTGTTTTTATGTTCTCACAGTAAAAATGCAAATTATGCAGCCTACCTAAAAATAATATGCAGTATGTATTTTGTATACCTGTTGAACTATATTTATTTCATGAGCTCTTAGAAGGCTTTCTACACCCTTGTTTGCCTGTTCTAAATTAGGTGTTAAATATGGAAAATTTGCATGAGAATAATGCCAGTCAGGTTGGATCTGGTTAGGTGCAAAATGATGGATGTCTGAAACTGAAAATAACTTCTTTCTTTCACTTTGACTTCTGTCAATGCGTTTGCTTGGGGTTTTACAAGTAGATCTTCAAATTCAGGATACCTTTTTGCAAGTCTGCTTGCTGACTTGACAGCTGTCTGTCCTAGGCTGGTGAGTCATAGATCCCCAGCTTGGAAGGTTTAAATAAACCTAGTGGAAGTGGAGAATTATTTCATGCTTTGAAATGTGCACCTTTTTTATTGTTTACAATAATGGTGTTGCATGCCACTACCTTCTGGACATGAGAGAAAAATGTACATATGGTACTTTGCTGTTCGTGAATGAATTCTGGATGGTTTGTTTATTTAATTACTTTTTTGGATCCATTCTTAATATGTTTTCTAAGTTGAATCAGTAGAAAGATACAAAATGCGGATGACCATTTCAGAAGCTTAGGGGCTTTTGTTCTTTCATCAGAGAGACACAGTTGTACCAAACTCAATGGTGGTATGTCTTTTAAAATCATATTTGCTTCTACCAAGACAGACTGATTTGGTCCTTGTTTTAGTGATCACTGGAGTTGCATTAACTTTCTTCTATGCTGTTAATTTTGTAGTTTTTTTATATGTGGAGCATCACAGTGGATTGCTGTGAGCGTCTCCCTTGTAATAAGTGATTACAATGTCTATGAGCCCATTTATCCAGGATGAGGAGAGAAGAGGCTTCTTTGGATAACTAAAGAAATCACACTTTCTGGCTAGCTTTTCTTTTTTCTGTATTTCCTTCTCTGGGAAGTTAAATATTTTATCTTCTCTATGCTCTGGAAGTTTATTTTCATGCATAAGCCTTAATTTTTTTTTTTTTTTTAATGTATAGTATTAAGTTTGTTCATTGAGTTAGAACACTTTTCTTGTACAAGTGACAGGCAAAAAGAGCAGAAGCTCTGGGAGCTGAGTGTTAACACAAAATCAAGTGGGTATAAACTTTCTGTAAATAAAATTTAGATTAGAAGCAAAATTCCTAATTCTGGAACAGCCTTCTGGGCAGAGTCTTGCTTTGAAGGAAGAGCCAACTATGTCTATGAAAGAAATTAAATGCAAAGTGGTGTCTGAATAGGAGGCAACTAGACCTGATAAACCAGAGGTCCCTTCTAGTCCCTTCCTAGAGTTTTGCTCTTTTGTTGGGTTTCCTGTCTTGCCACATTGCCAGTTTTGATTTTAAGGCTCAAAGATTTGAGGGTAAATAAAGAGAATATTAAATTGTGACATAACAACAAAAGTTAACTGCTCAATTTTGGGTGGTATTGTCTCTGATACAGAGGAATGGAGCATAAAAGTTAGCAAATCATGGCAAGTGGAAGCTTGGAGGAGTTGTGATCCAAAGAAATGTGTTCTGTTTCTAACCCAAGGCTGATTTCCCTGGGTAGCACCCTACAATGAAATGTAATGAGTTGTAGTACTTGGTATCATCAGTAGGTTGTAATCAAATGGAAATTATTGGACACTTTCAAAGACTGAGCAAATGATCTATGATGTAAATGAGATCAGAGCAGACTATCTTGAAGGCTTTCATGTTCCCTGAAGCCAGTCATCATAGGTCTACCTAAATCCAGATTCAGAGATCTGAGTAATATGTTATTAAATCACAGAGGGTCAAATGTGACAGAACTGAGAATTTTGCAGTGCTGTCTGGGTTGTGTCTGACACGAGCTCTGGCTGTGAGGTGTAGTGACACTGCCTCAACACGTGTGCTTTTGTGTTACAATGCACACATGCATCCCCCAGTTCACTGGGAATCTGCTTGTACTTGAATTAAAGCATCCAGATCAAAGGCACAACAACCAAAACTACTCAGAGTAAAGCACAGATTAATGCTTTTTAATACAATATGTGCCCTCCTTATTTAAAATGGAAAATCCTCTTCTAAATCTGCAGGATTCTAGATAGGAATGTGGATTCAGAATACACGTTTCTTGTTCCCTTTTATTTTTCTCCGGTGCAGATATTTTTAGGAATCAGGTGTAAAAGTGCTTTAATAGACACGTGGAAATAGACAACACTGGGTGGTTCCTCTTGAAGTTGCTGTAGGAAAGAGACAATGGGTGGTGAAGAAGAGCTGGTACTGAACTGAAATGGGACAAATGCAGAAAGGACAGGATGGCTCTATTCTGATTTAGAAGTTGCACATGTCTTAATTTCACTGCTGTAAGTTTATTCCACCAAAGGATACTTTGTCAACAATGCCTTGTGTTATCTGAGCCTGATCCTTCAAAAGTTTCTGCTGTATCATTATATCTATTTATATTTTGAAGGAATTATGTCTCAGTAGGCATATTGAAAATGTGCTGCTGAGGAGTGTATTTTAAGGTTGACATTAAAAAAAATGAATTCAGCAACAGGATGTGTGATTGTGCAAGCAGCTGTGGTATCATACAGCATCTTCGAGGCCAGTGGTCTCCAAACTTTCTGGTTGCACACTCATATCACTAGAAACTTACGTGTGCACACACTCTATGTATATTTATTAATTTATAACTAATATATGTACTACTATACTAATTTATTATGTACATACACAGGAGTAGAAATTGAAAAAAGTATGAGAGAAGTGAAATAAAGACTATTTTTAAATTATTTAAAAATTTCGTTTGTTAATTCTGCAAAATGTACTTTCTTCTTTCACCCAAATGGATTCTCTTGGGGTGCATGCACCTCACTTTGGAGACCAATTCTTTAGGGTATAGTCTTGAAAAGAGTTTTGACTTAGTGGGAACAGGTACCATAACTTTGCAGTTTATTTTATTCTGAATACAGGCTGTTGTCTAACTTTGTGCTGCATGAGTCTGTTGTGGATCTCTGTTTATTCAGAGTTCTTCGAAAATTTAGTCCAAGGGCTGTGAACTGTTTTGCCGTTTGTTTTCCTACAGTATGCGTTAAATGATAAAACAGGAGGTGTCAGCCTTAAGTGGCTTGCAGAAATGCAAAGCCATTCCAGTTTGGAGGGGAGGGCATATCTCCTGCAAAACACAGGGATGTGTTAGTACTTGGCTTTAAAGGTTAGTACCATTTTTTCAGCTGACTTGCCCTTTCTCAAATGGTCACTAAAGAATTGCAATATTTAATGCTCAGCTTCTCAGAAGAAAATAATTAATTTCCTTGCTGTATCTTTCCTGGTGTTTATTTTACTGAACTGCAGGTGAAACCATTTTTACAGTATG
The DNA here is from genome assembly GCA_009812075.1 of Sialia sialis. Classification (NCBI taxonomy): domain Eukaryota; kingdom Metazoa; phylum Chordata; class Aves; order Passeriformes; family Turdidae; genus Sialia; species Sialia sialis. Next base: position 176,093 of record VRYO01000180.1, on the reverse strand, counting down.
CCTGTTCTTTAATCTTGTAAACTGGCATAAATTTTTAATAGTATTTCATACCAGTTTTTAAAAATCGATGGGGCAAAATGACTGTACATGTGTTGGGCTGCATAAAGAAGTTTATATATATATTTTAAATGCCAAAAAAGGTATCTCAACGTATGTACAGTAATTTCACGATTATAAGCCGTACCTTTTTCATTGAAGAATCCAGCCTACCCCAGTAGTGCGGCTTATATTCAGGTGCGGCTTATCTATGGACAAATCCCAGTGAAATGCCAACCCAGAAGTGAGAGCCGGCTGGGGAGGGCGCCTGGGGCTGCCTTTAAAGGCTTCACTGGTCTATGAAAACTGTTTGCAACTTGAGCATCTGACACCAAACCCCGCTGGCAGTGATTCTGTTACTAATTTGTTACTTTGTTACACGTGGATCCTCGCTTTAAAAAAAAAAAAAAAAAAAGGTGCGGCTTATATTCAGGTGCGGCTTATAATTGTGACATTACTGTAAGTTTTCTTGTGTTTGACTGGCGAGGCAAGAGATGTTCTAGTAAAATATAACAGTGGTGTGATTTGGGGTTTTTTAATTGTGTATTTTACCTGTAAATCTCAGCCTGAAGGATCTCACACAAAAACATGGAAAATAAGTCATCTGAGAACTCTTGATGGTCCGACTGGATCTGGAGAATGAAGTAGCTGGATTTCCTGTGTATTTACAATGCAGTGATATGACAGTGTTTCATTTGACTTGTCTTCTCACTTGGTGATACTTCAGTCTTCAAAGAAGATGAAATTACTTCAACTTGTTGAAACAGTAAAGGACATCATACTTGGTATAAATGCAGCCTTCCTCAATGAACATGGAAGTTACTGCACAGAAACATTCAGGCCTCCTGTAAATAAAGACATGACTCTCAAAAGTGATTTTCAACTTTTCTGTATTTTTCCTCAAGTTTCCCCAGACTAAAAGTTGAAAGGCGGCTTTTGGGTTTGGTTGTTTTTTCTTGACTACAGGAATACCTAGGAAACTCAAACAATTAACAGGTCAGTAAATAATCCGTGAATTACTGCTGGGTGCTGAGCTGTTGAGAGGGAAGGGCAAGATTTGGATTGCCCTTAGAATATGTAGTTTGAAGTTGAGTCTACTCGAGTTGGCTGCCCACAGTTCCCTCTGGCATTACAAACAGCTGCCTTTATGTGGTCTCCGGATTAAGTTTGGTACTCCCTGGGAGGAGAAAATCGTGGGAACCTCCCCTTCATCCAAGTCCTATTCAGGCTAATTGGAGAATTATTCTTGACCTGAGCTGTTTCAATTTTGCTTTAAGTAATTTGAATCTGCTAACTGCCAAGGGAAAGGACAGATCAAGCTTTAACATAATAACCTAATGCAATTTTTTTTTTAAGTATGTGCTTTGGCTCCAGTAGGAGCTGCTGTTTTTGTGCTGTGCCTTAAATGTCCCAGGTCTGCAAGAGGTGTTTCCTACTGCTGGGACCACGAGAACAGCAGCTATGCAGAACTCCTTGGGGAAGGGAATTGGCTGCAGTATAAAAAAGCAACTAGGTGGATGATTTCATCGTTTGGATTGAGCTGCTGTGTTTTGCATTTGGGGATTTGATGTGAAAGAAGATGTTGTAAGGATGATCTTTGTTTTTTTTAAAAGCAGTCACAAAGTTTCTGCAGAAAGCAGGATCAGTTCCTGGAGCAGGATCCTAGGCGGTGTCAGTGTAATCTTGCATGGCAGCCTCCAAGAGTGGTGCTGCTCCCACAGCGTGTTATGGTGGAAGGCATGGATGGAAAGATAAAAATGCAATGAGTTCACCAGGCCTGAAGTGTACCCTCTCTTCACAGATCACAAGCTTAAGTGTTGTCATAGATGAAGATCATTTCCTTTTATTGGGGGTATCAAGAAGCAGAGTATTTCTGCAACTTCTCATTTTCTTGAGAGCAAATCCAGTGTGGAGTTTGTGCACTGTGGTCAGTATTTCTGCAGTTGTGATTGCACAGAATGAGCCACAAGTCAGGAGGCACTTCAAGGCTTTACCTGCTTATTTGACAAGGCTGCTTTTGAGCTCAGGTCAGCTCATCTCCAGCTTATTTGGCCCCCTTTAGTGCTAAGGATTTGCTGAGTGGGGAAAAACCAGGATGAATTACAGAGCAACAGCTCACATTCCCCATCTCTGCTCTGGGAATGGGTGTGAATGCTCAGCTTCAGGAGAGGATTTGATGAAAGGAAAACAAGCAGTGTTTTTTAAAAAAGGAGAAGAAGTTGGAAAGAAATGTAAGCAAGAACTTCAGAGTGTGTGGGTATGCAAAGCTGTGGATTTCCTACTCTTTTTAGGACCAAAAAGAGTTTGTTTTGTTTAAGCAAAACCATGCCAACTTCACATGTCACGTATACATAAGGAAAAAAACGTGGGAAAAAGTATAGCAATCACTTGGTCAAGGTAATTCTGACCTATTTGTGTTCTTATTATTTGAGCTGTAATAATTCCCAGCCTATCCCTCTACATTTTATTGAAGCAATATTTTTTTACGCAAAAATAAATATTTTAGGGTTTGTCTTTTTAACTTGATCTCCTTTGGAAATAGCTGTTTAATTTTTCCAAACCATTTTCTGCCTTGCATATTCTCCCCACGTTTTTTGAAGGATCATACACAATTTCTTACATGAAGAGGTGTGGGTGTGTATAATGACAATTAATTTAATTTGGTGTGATAAGTGTATTATTTTAGGTTGCAAATAGCCTTGTCCCTGAAACCTCCTTAACCCTAGATTTCTTTTTAGGATGCATGTTATCCTTCAGATCACTAGGTCCTAGCAAGACTATTCTCTTTACCCCCCTCCTACATTAGGTGCCTCATGAAAAACTGAAGGGATGCAGCCAGCAGTCTGCAGGGCTAAGAGAAACTCTAGTAACAAATATTAGAGAAAATTGTCATTTGGTGAGTTTTCTCAGCAGTTCTGTCTAGTAGTGGTTTTAACCTATTTTGCCCCTTGCACCTGGGAACTTCCTTTTATCTTACTCTCACCTAAACAAATTTGGTGGAAATCATGCTTACAAAATGTTTCCTGCTATGGCTTCAGCAGTGTTGGGGTGTTTTTCCCCTTGCATCCACTCTCCCCCTCCTCATTCACATCCCTTTCTGACTGATGCTAATCTCTCCAGGACACAGATGTATCTTCTACACTGTATTCAGGTCAGTACAGGGCTGCACCTGACACTGTTTCTTTCTTGGCTAGCTTTTAAATGCTGTGATAAACATAATTCCCAAATGTATCAAACATGGGGTAACAAAAAAGCGCTTAGAAAACTCAGAGTTAACTGTTGCATCTATGTAAGAATTGACTTTCTATACAGTCTCAGTTCTGCATTTCAAAATTCAGGCAATCTGCAGTTACAGTAAAATGTTTTCTGTCCTCCTAAGAGCTCCTGCTAAGAGATCTGGATGGCCACTGGTGGAAGTGGGTGGGTTTGCTTCAGGTATTTGTAGGGAATTGCAGTACCAAGAGTTTCTCACAAGGCCAATCACTGCTCATTTTTATGCAGAGGTTTGTGGTTGCAGGTGCTCAAACCATTAAAGATTCAATGCCAATTTAGGTATTTTGTGTTTGGCTCTGAATCATGTTGAACTCCAGGGCAGCACAACCATTCTGCTGGTGGCAGGGCTTGGTGGTTCTGGTGTTGGCTGGAGGGAATGTTAAATTACAGCAGCCTTCATTCAGATGGAGCCATGGACACTGGTGGTGAGGGGTAATAGAAACCCTGACTTGGTGTTGTTCATGTGGGAGTCAGTGAACTGACACCACTTAGTCTGATAGCCAAGTAGAAGCTTGCCCTCTATTAGCAGGGTATGAACAATGATGAAGCAAATTGCTTTGTGACTTCCAAATGCATTACTGCTTTTGAGGGCAGAGGAATTTCTGAAATTGATTTTCACAGTTGTTAGCTGTAAATTTAATCTGTGCTTATGGATATAGTATGTGAAGAACAGGAGGGAATATTCCTGATTAAAACTGCCCTGACTCAAGTATTCTTCTCAGTCTTGCCTGAATTTTTCTCTAATTGTCCTACTTCAGAGATCAGCATTGCAACTTCAGCTGTGTTTTGTTTTCAAGGACTTCTGTACATCCTTTGTTTTGTCCTTATGTAAGGTTTTAACTTCCTTTGAGTGGCATAAGATTTTATAAATATATTCCAAACATTATCATTTAAATGTGAGTAATTTTCATCCACTTAGTTACTGAGGTCCCTGCTGTGCTATATTAATTTTGGAGTAATTATGTATTTATCCAGTAGAGAGCACTAATGACACTGCTATGCATTAGTTGACATTCCCATCAAATTATTAGGTGTTGTCTTAAAGTTTTGTGCTATGGGGCACAGGGCTGGGCTTAGGAATGTAGAGTTTTTCCTAAGTCATTGTGTGACTGAAGCTCTGCTATGAATAGTTTTGGGGGAAAAGATTGTAAAGCAGGAGCCTGAAGGAAATGCTAAACTAACATTTACCCACAGTCTGGAGGCACAGCAGGACTGTAGTGTCTTCTTTGCTCTAAAGAGCTGAGAGAAGACCTTTAATGTAGAAGTTGATCTACATCCCTCTTGGAGCAGCTGGTGCCAGGACTGTCAGGATAAATGGCTGAGTGGTGATGCTGCAAGTGTCTTAAACATCTCCATGGTATGGTATAATCAAGCTGGTTCCTGCCTTTATTTATGTAACCAGAATCTTATCGGCAGTGGCTAAAAAAGCATTTTTTATTAATCATCTTTCAGGGTCTGCCTTTGCTTCAGAGCCAAGCTGAACATGAGATAGTTTGCTGAAGCTGGAATTTCAGAGTCACCATGGGTGATAGTGCTTTAACAAGGAACACTTGTCTTTGAGATATCAAATGGAGTTTGTGACAGCTTCAAAGAAGCTTCAAAGTCCCTTTACTCACTTTGTGAGAAAATTAGATGGAGCCAATAAGAAAATATAAACAGACTCACTAATACATTCAAAATAAACAGTATTTGAGGATAATCAAATTTGTGTCCTGGACTGCTGGGCAGCATAGTGAGAAACACTTTGCCCAACTCAGGTTATTCTTAATAGCTCACTGAACTGTTAACCTTAAATCTACAGCATGAAGATGCTGCCTATAGGAGAAAAAGATGTTTCAATTCTCCCTTAGGACAACAGAAGAATTTTAATAATATATATTATTATATACCAGTGTATATTAATCTTCCTAAATACACAGGCAATCTGAAACAATCATACTGAGAGAAACATGGGTTATAGTAATTCATCTTAGTCTTGGATGAATTTAAGAATAACTGTCTGGAGGCAATGCCTTTATTAAATTATCTGTAAGGAGCTAAGGGAAACAAAAATCCAACAGCATACTATGATACTGAGCATGAACTTGTAGTATTACCTCTCGGCCTTTTGCATTGGCTGATGTTTGGTTTGAATTTAAGAGACCACTGTATTACCTCAAGAACAACTCCCAATTTATATCCTTGCTATTTGAACAGAATCTTTTCTATTGGAATTAATAAGGAAAAGAAGGAAAACGGTCTAAGCCATGAATAAGATCATGTATTTAAATAAACTATGTTAACATTAAAAATAGTATCTTTCTGTGCTTAAAAGTCAAGCTGATATGGAAAATCTGCTTGTTTGGGAGAGAGTGTTTCTGGGCTAGAGGAATTTCACTTCTTCAAAGTCAAAATGGGTACTTTTAAGAGGACAGTCATAGGTGTTGCTGGGAGATACATGTGTTTTGTGTATTGGGTTTTGATAATATGAAGGCAGTTAATTCATGTAGCTATTATAACAGTTAATTCTTTTCTGCTTTTAATTGCATTTGTCAGTTGGTCTTAAAATCTACCATATGGTAACAATCTGCATTCAAACCCTGGCCTGCCCAAAATTAAAATGGGAGTCTTGCCATGGACTTCAGCAAGTCCAGGATTTCACTCCACTCTTCATCTTGCATGACTATTGCTATTCAGGGTGTGGCAAATACTCTATATTCTGCATCTTGATTTATGTGAGCATTTGCTGAGCAGATGTTAGGGAGCTAGACTTGTTCATTTAAATCCATCTCTCCTATAGCAAGTGAGAAAGTGAGGCCAGCTTGGTCTCAGGTGTGATTCTGTTCACCTGGCGTGCTTGGAGAGATTATAATTTGACAAGTCAGAAATACTGTGCTGGATTTTTGAAATGCAGCTATAAACTGCGTAAGGGGTTGGAGTAGGTGACCTCTGGGGGTCCCTTGGAACCCATAATAGTTTGGAATGTGCTACTCCTGCTGTGCTGAGAAAGCTGAGCAGGACAATGCTGCTGCAGTGCCAGAGCTGGGCAGGGGGTGAGCAGAGGCAAGGCTGGAGAACTGGGGGCAGGTGGGTCTGCTGAGCTTCCCTTTCAGCTGCTGATGGGATGTCTTCCTTCTCCAGACCATCACCTCTCCCAGGCATGGAGCCACCACCTAAGTATCTGGGGTGAGGGAGAGTACCTTTTTATACATAGAAGGCACTTGAGTTCCTATTTTCCAGAGAAAAATATTGGTCTAAAGGTACAAAATAAAATTAGCAATTACTGATTAGCTTTGATTAACAGTAAGAAAAACCTCCCTTGCCAATAATTGGTTTGCAGCTGCAAAGTAGCACTGTGTTTCATTAGTTCAATAATGGTGGAAGGGTGTTTGTCAGAACCCCAGTTTACAATGAAGATAAAATAAGAATGCATAACTGGCATATCTTAGCCAGAGCCCACTGTGGGAGTCACTCCCACAGTTATGTCTGGTGCTTGCCAACTCCTACTGAGCCTGGTATTTTCCCATTGCATTGTTTTTACTGATAGCTTCCATTCAATAATAACAGGAATCTTTGCAAGAGTGAGAGATTATCACTCTTTGTAATTGAGTAAAGAAGTATTAAGTGATTTCTACAGCCACTTAAGAATGTGCAGCCTATATGATAATGTAATCTAAGGATTTGATCTTTTTTCTTTACCTAAAGCAGTTGATGAACATTTTATCCCATGTTAAGATATAAAATAAGATCTTTCCTGTTATTAATCTCTTTTGGGGAGGAGCTGTAAATGAGAAAGGAAGGATGCCAGAGATAACTACTCAAATGCCCAGCTCACATATATATATGCACATATATACGTATACTGTCACAAGACAAAGCTGCACAGTGGTTTGTGTTACAAAACATGGAGTACATTTTTATGAACAGTAATAGTAAGGAAATAAAGCAGTCAGAAGAAGATAATGTTCTTTTCTCCTCATGCCTGCCCAGCAAAGACAAAAACTGTTTAAATATTGTTTAACTGGGAACTCCTGATACAATAACAGAGGAGAAAAGCTGAGCTCAATTTCTTGCTGGAAAAAAGGAGTGTACTTGAGATACATTGCCCCACCACAGAGGGATGCTGTCAGCCTCCACCATTCAGACCCTTTAGACCCCCTCCACTGTGTGTGTGCAGAAGAACGAAAATAATAAATGTTTCCATCTGCTTCTGGTTAGGAGTTTGAGCCTTAACCTATCCTCCACAATGATCTATGCACTTGAGAAAGCCAGGAGTGATTATTTCCATTAGTGAGAAGCAAGATCACACCCTAAAAAGCCCCATCTGGTCCAAACCTGCTGGAGATTTCCTGCTGGGCAGTGCAGGTCACACTGAGATCATCACTGCTATCTTGTGTACTATCAGGGTCCTCTTCCCATCTGCTGGCTGTGTTGCTATTCCAAGCCCACTCTGGGATTATTCTGGGATAGTTGTCCTGTCACATGTGTGGCTCTGTACAGCACCTTGGCCACACATCTGTGCAGCAAATGCAGGAGATTTGCACATGGGAGCCAGAGTTTGTGTTTATGTGAGCTGGGCTTTGGAGCTGTGTGTCAGAAGGATGACCACACAATGTTTGTCATGAAGCATTCCTTGGTTTCTGTGCTTCTGTTTCACTCCCCTTCAGAGGAAAGAAGGAAGGGTTCCATGAAGGGTTCCATGAAGGAAGGTAGGATTCCAGGAAGGAAGGATTCCATGAAGGATTGCAGGAACAAAGGAAGGATTCCAGGAAGGAAGGTAGGTTTCCAGGAAAGAAGAAGGGATTCCAGGAAGGAAGGAAGGACTCTAGGAAGGAGGGCAAGAAGGATTGAAGGAAGGAAGGAAGGATTCCAGGAAGGTAGGTTGGTTGTAGTTCTTGCAAGGTGCTCTGAGGCCACAGCAGGAGCTTTTAAGTGAGAACCAAAGCCTTTAAACACCTGCGAATTGTGGTCATGGTCGAGGAACTGTTTGTGTATTCTCAGGGAAGATTAAACACGTGGGAATAAAGCTTTGTACCACATCACCTCATTCCTGAGTCTGCTTAATATTTGATTAATGCAGAGATAGGAAGTTGCTGAATGTTTAGTTTAATAAGCACTTAAAATTTTGGGGCTGAAATATGCAGTTTACATAAAGGCATTTGTGTTTGGGCGTGTGCCTTGTGAGCACTTTGCAAACCCTGCAGAGCAGGGGCTACGTGTGTGGCAGTGTCTGGCCAATACACTTTTAGTTTTTAGGTCTCAGTTTTATGTGTATAAAATCGTGTTACTGGCAAAATTAGTGCATAGCCTCATAGAAATATTTAATTTTTTTTTAAGCTGCTGTGGGGTTTTCTTTCTAAACAGAAAAAGGCCCTCAGACTGACTTGCCAGTACTTGTATTAAGATTTCTGAATTCCAGTGTATCTTTCACTATTTTCTTCAGTCCCCTTCTCTTTGAAATGATCTCCAAAAATCTCTAAAAGCTGTTTCTTCTCAGTGCTTATCAGTACCCTATCTCTCTTTCTCTCTCTGTCACACATCCTTAAAATTAATCTAGGAGGAGTAGGGCTCTCACACCAACCAGAACCTGCTTGTTTCAGAAAATGTACA
>VRYO01000180.1:130750-147321 GCA_009812075.1 Sialia sialis | reverse complement strand
GATAGGATAGATCTCTTTTATCACATCCTGTATGGTAACCCAAGACACCTCCCATACTGTGAATCTTTCTGCTGAGGTCATCAAAGTGACATCTCTGCAGCCTCTCCAACTCTCCAATAGGATTTTAACCCTAACTGTGTTCTTAGCAGAAACACACTGTGTTTTCCAGTTGGATGTGACCAAAAAAAGCTCTCTTCTCTGCTCTGTTGTTTTTATGGTGGTCCTTTAATTGAGGAGAAGAAACTCCCTCTATTCCACACAGCTCTTCTGTTCTACATCTGTACATCTATACATAGAACATCTATAAATATGAGCTTCCCTCACACAAAAACTTCATCTTGAATACTATGGCATTAATTATGTGCTTGCAGAAGTTCGGATGAGTCCTGTGCAGATGTCCCCAAAATTCCCTTCCACTCGTGTTTGGTTCAGCACTGTCATAGCACAGCCTGCAGCCTGGCTCTGTGCCTTCCCCAGTACAATTTGTCATGCATTTTTTTTGCAGGGGGAAAGTCTCATCACCGAGCGACACACATGGATTATTTTGTTCTCAGGAGTCTGCTTTGGTTTATTTTGTCCCAGTGGGGAAAAAAAGACTTTGTAGATCCCCTTTGCTTCAGCAGTGTGTACTCCCACAATGGAGAGAAGGGACAATTTCTTTTGCTGGATGCTACTTGAGGAAGTGTCATCCCCTCAGCATGATATCCAGTTGATTTGACCACTTGGGAAATTTTAACAGTACCAACCCACATTTCCCTGTTCATTTTTTCTCTGGAAAAATGCCTTAAAAATAGTGTGCAAAACACAGATGTCAGTTTTTAACAGCTTTTTTAGCATGTGCATTATGCTGAGGTTTGCTATTTAAACACAGACCTTATCTGGAATATTGTACCCCTTGAATCATACATGTTTGAAATGCTGACATCCCTTGTAGCAAGTGGTTGAGCCTCTCCCTCTGCCCCCCAAACCAGCATAGCCAAAAAATGCTGATGCTCTGTGAGGGACAGTGCAGGAGGTGGTACAGGAGTAAGAAGAGGGTGGACTGAGGTGTGGTCCCTGCAGTGGAGCCAGCATCATCAAACATAATAAACAGATTAATCCTAGTTTGGCTGTGATCTGAGCATTTCCAACCAGATTTGGCATGTTGGTTGTGCTTTCTGGAGGACAAAAACACAGCAAAAATAACATTTCCTGGGCATACATGATGCTTTCAGATGGTAAACCCTTTAAAAAACAGGATGTTATCTTTTTCATGTAACACAAATCCTGGATGAAAAAAACAAAAATATTTTCCACCTCCTTGAGTAAGCCTGAAAGGAAAGATTTAACTGTCACCTGCCAGACAACAAGAGGAAGAAATCACATCTAAATCTGATTAGACTATGACTGTACATTTATTAACACAGTCCTTCTGGGCAGAGTTATTAAGTGAGGGGTTAATAAGCAGTTAACAAAAAACTGTTGACAGAAAAGAGGAAGTCAAAGGGAAGGGTTAAAAAAAAAGATTGCACCAGAAGAAAATTCACTGTACAGAGAATAAAAAGTGAAAGTTGGACTCTGGGGCTTCCTGTCACAGTCCTAGGAAAATGAGGAGGGGCAATATGAACATAGGAGCAGTGAACTGAAAACTGAACAAGGGATGATAATGGTAGTCCTGTAGATATTTTAGGGAATCTTCTGAAGTCTTTGAATGCTGACAAGGACCAAAGACACATTAAGTGACAGGTACTCTGCACACACAGTCAGAAGACTTTCTTTTAGATAACCATCCTGCTCATCCCTGAAAAATCCCAGAAAGCAGAAAGGCTTTTTAGACAGTTCTTATATCTCATAGATAGGTATTAATCTAAGTGAAAATTTCATATCTTGTAAAAAAAGTCAGGCTTTACTTTTTGAAGGGTCAGCTAAAGAGGTTGGGAGAACCGGAGTTCAACCTGACTACCATACATTTACTCTCCAGCCCCAAAGAGAGGAAAAATATAGGGTGTTGCTTTTTTTTGTTGTTTGCCTTTTCTGTAAGAGGCTCAGGGAACATCCTATAACATCCCTTGGTGAAATGTTGTCTCTGCCATTTCACTAAGGGATAAGAGTACACAGCTGATCTTTCTTCACTAGGGGAGGAGATAATTTTGAGGTTAAAGGAGATAGCTACTGGAAAAGAATCCTATTTAACAAAGGAACAAGCAATTCATTTGGCAGAGCAGACAAGAAAGGCCTGACAAAGCAACAATAATAGCGTTAACCTCAGGCTGTGTGTGGTCCTCAGTTGAAGTGTTTTGAAAGCCACGGTTTGTCTGTCCTCACCGAGCAGGGAGGGAGAGAAAAACAACAAACTTTGTGCCATTGCTGCCTGTGGATTTTTTTGCCTTGTTACAGGAAAGGCAAAGGAAACCGTGAGGCCAACTTATTCTCTGCTTGAGATCGAACATCCTATTGTTGTGGTCATGGCAAAAACTAAGCAGTGGTGTGGGCTCAATAGACCCCACCCTAAGTTCTAGATTTCACCAAGAATACCCTGAGTTTAGCGAATAATTCGTTCCTTTAATCATTGTTTTCCAAGGGAAATTTAATTTCAAAGATGTATTTATAACTGAGTGAAATCCTAAGCTATGCAAACAAAACGATTATTGTTTGAAATAATTCCCGTCTTGTTGGGACGAGGTCCAGAAGTCATATTTTGTCAGAGCCAAACTGCAACAGAGTGACTGGAATTCTCTTCCAAACCTAGTAATCCACAGCTTCAAGGGCCAAATCCTGCCTTCAGCTCCACCACTGTATGTTCAAAGCTACTCCACTGACTTCACATTTGGCCCCATATGTGGAAAACAAGATTTCACCTCCATGACATGTTTTGCTCAATTTCTTCTTGGATTTCTCTTTGTCTATTTTGCTCCCAGATTTAAAAACAAAGCTTTAATTCAGCCAGTAGATTAACTCAAGCAATAAACAGTCCATATACCATGGCCCAAAAAGCCAGTAGAATTTGGAATGTGCTGGTGCCTGGAACTGAGGTCCAAAGATATAAAGATATAAAGCATCTGGTGGGGAGCTGCCTCCTTTTTTTAGTGTGTGTCCTAGTTTTTTTTTTTTAATCTAGTGCATGCTATTGCATGAACTAAAATATATTTTAATTAATTTCAGGCATCGATGCCTGTCATATTTAAGGACCTCATTTCATCATGTTTTTCAGTTAATTGTTACCATGATTGATTCTGCTTTAGGTGCCAAACCTGGCCCTTGTGTGTTTGAAGGCAATGAGGAGCAAGGAGTCTCCATTACCAACCTTTCCATTTGCATGGCTCATACAGAAGTGAAATGAAATTTCACTCTGTGCCTTCCTCCCTTCCCTCTTTCCCACTCTAATTACGAAAGAGGAGGCAAAGAAATGTGTGGGAAAACAACTTTGCTAACTTAAAGTATTTTGAAAGGCTGATTGAATGATAAATTACAGATCTATATAGGGCTCATCTTTCAAAACTTTTGTCACAACCAAGGAGTCTCAGATGCTTTTGGAGTAGAGTGGAAGTTGGGACAATCAAATGTCCACATGCTGACATGCCTCTGGAAGAACACAGAAGCATGAGATTAAGCAACAAACACTGTTTTTCAGCTCCACACTCATTACTGGAACTGGACAGACTTGCATGTGCAGGGAAAGAAACAGAAAATACTCCTGTCCCAGAAAAGTAATTCCTTTCTTATGCATATGAATTAAAAAATCTATGACATGATTTATTGTTTCCTTAATGGAAATTAAAACTCGTATATGTTATTGCAAATATTTCTTTCAGGCAATAATGTTAGAGGTGCAGAAGCAACTGAAGAGAATGATCAGTGATCAGCACTGATCATTCAAGGTAAATAACCCTTGAGAACTACCTAAGCAAAATATGTTTTCTTATGACACACTGACTCAGGGTTCACACCCTAACACTGGTTTCTATCAAAAGTGCAGATATGTTTGCTCAAAAAGTTAGCAAGGCTGCCTTTCCATATCAGAAACATATTCCTCTCCATTAACTGCATTCTCATCTGCTTTTTATTCTAGACTTGTTCTTTTTTGTCCTCTAAAGCTTTGGCTTGCTTTATATAATTTCACAGGGTTGTATGTGAAGGAGTTTCTATTTATTCTTGGTTTTGTCATTACTATTGTGGTTAGGTACACTTTCACAGGGATTGGGGATGCTGAGCAGAAGGAAGAGGGTGGGAAGCAAATGACAAAGCAGTTGGTTGCTTTGCAACTCTTCCTACAGCAGAATCTGTCCTGCCTCTTCCCACTTCTAGTCAAGAAATAGGAGTCCAAAGGTTTATCATGCCCCGAAGAACATGTCTGCTGAGATGCACTGTTGCACATGACTGCTCTGGGTCTCGTCTAATGTACAAGTCACTGCAGGTTACCTTCCTCCCCTGGCTTCTTGTAGCAAAGCATTCATCTATAAACAGCTGATGGGAGAAACAGAAAAAACTTTAGGAGAAGAAAAGTGCAGTGGACACAGTTTTGTGGTCACTCTGCAGAATCCCAGGTTGTTTGTAGAAACCCATTATTATTTTTATGATTACAGTATTTTCTGCTGAGATTTTCTTTGCAACAGCATTGCTTCATTGCTTGTCACTGCCACCACTTGCTTGTGTGCACAGAAGACTCAAAGGCTCATTTCTCTGCGCTCTCCTACGGCCTTGTTTCTTCCTGGGGACATTCAGGAGCACTGGTATTCCCAGGCAGACCCAAGGCTGTTCAACATGAATGCAGCCAGATTTCAAGTTCACTCAGATGTAGGTGATAGACTGATCTGCTCCTGTTTCCCAGGTTAAAAGGGAACATGATTACAGTAATTTCACGATTATAAGCTGCACCTTTTTCATTGAAGAATCCAGCCTACCCCAGTAGTGTGGCTTATATTCAGGTGCGGCTTATCTATGGACAAATCCCAGTGAAACGCCAACCCGGAAGGGAGAGCCGGCCGGGGAAGGCACCTGGGGCTGCCTTTAAAGGCTTCTCTGGTCTATGAAAACTGTTTGCAACTTGAGCAGCTGACACCAAACCCCGCTGGCAGTGATTCTGTTACTAATTTTTTACTTTGTTATACATGGATCCTTGCTTAAAACAAAAACAAAAACAAAAAAGGTGCGGCGTATAATTGTGAAATTACTGTAATTGTGTTTCAGTGAATTTATATGGAGAAAATTTACCTAAAAAGCTCATACAAGTCTTGTGCAGTTTATGAAGCACAATTTTTAAAGTGAGGAGAGGGTGTTACCAGCAGAGAAACATCAGGTAGGGCTTTAAAAGGTACTGCTACTTCTTCAGTTGTGTTTTTAATACACATAATTAATGAGTTTCCTAAATGTATTTCTGCTAATGAGGTCTCTAGTACAGATGATGCGAGATAGTCTCAAATGATCTCCCACCAGGAACACTTGCTAATCACTTTGCATGGTTGTACCAAGCAGATATTTCTGTGTTAAAAGAGCTTGAAATTACCCTTCACCTCACAGGAAATAAACTCTTCCAAAGTTTTGTCCAGGAGGTAATAGGAGAAGAAAGGCACGGGGATGCCCTAAGATCCTGGCTAGTACATTACAGGAAGAAACAAGACAGCATTACTATTTCAATATCAATAGTGGTCTAAAATAAAAATTCAGAATATAAAATTATACTTCAAACATTCCATGGTATTCCAGCTAGGTTTTCACTTGGTTCAAGGACCATGCCAGAGATTGCTATAGTGCTTGTCAAAAGAAACAGTCATGATCATTTAGGCAAAATAATTGCCCTTGACATTTCCTTTCCCAGTGAATAGTCTTCCTTCTGAAGAAAGCAGACTTCCTAATGGTGGCAATTCTCCAAAATGGTATAGAAGTGCTTATTCATTAAAGATGTGACTATCATTGGGAAATCCGTATTATGTTGGATTTTTGCTATTATGAGTCAATTCCAAAAACCCAGTGCTGATTTCTTTCACCTAAAAGAACAGATGACTTGAATGAGGAAAAAAAAAAAGTGAAAATCCATCATAGCACGGAGCAATGCATCCATTTTGTGGATACAGCACTTGGTGCTTTATCCAAGTCAGGTGCAGTCTTGGCCCCTGGATATTCACATGTTTCTGGTATATTTTACCCACTTCAAACCTCAGAGAGATTTGCTGCTTCCTGGAGCAGTCTGCTTCTTCAAAAAGATGTTCCTTCTCTGGCATTTTCCCCAGATTTGAGCCTTCACTTGTGAAACCCCCCACCACCAGGTGTTTGCAGTGTGTGTGAATGCACTGCCAGTGTGCACTCCAAAGCCTGTACAAATGGTGCTAATAAGGATCTTCATTTTTAAGCCTTCTGTGGGTGAAACTGTGTCTGATACAGTGGTAATTCTTGTATGGAGAGAATCATAAAATCACAGAATGCTTTGAATGGGGAAAGGCTTTTCAAGGTCATCTGGTTCTAATTCCCCCACCACACCTTCCACTTGACCAGGCTGCTCAGAGCCCCATTCAACAAGCCTTGAGTGCTTCCAGAATTGGGGCACCCACGGCTTCCCTGGGCAACCTGTGCCAGTGTCTGAGCTGATACTAAACCAGAAGCTGTTATGGCATTGCTAGGGGCCATGGTACCACTGTGACTTGGCCCCACTGAGATTTAAAGGTCCTAGGAGGGACTGCCTGCCTTTTCCTCCTGCTCTCTTTGGGTTAGGTCAATCCCTCCTGGGACAGACTTTTCACCTTCTAGCAAAAGCTGCGGCACAAATCTGCCCTGCAGCTCCTCCAGCTCTGCACAGCCTCTTCAGAAGTCACCTCTATGTCTTCTTACAACAATTTGCCTCCCAAGCCCTAAGTGCCACAGCAGACCTCAGGGTACAGGGAATTCAGTGGGACAGAAGGAGTAGTCCTAAAAATCTGGATGCAAAGGCAGCACAACCTCTCTTTGCCCTGTATGAGGAAAAAGGCTGTGTGGTTACCACTTCATGTGGAAAGATCTATAAATGATAAAAGCAATGCATCACATAAATCTACTACTCTTAGTACTGATGTGCTGCAATAGCCCTGAATTGTTTGGGTATCATTTGGCATCATGCACAGTTACAATTTTGATTATCCCCATGGATATTCCCTACCACCAAGGAAATGTGAATTATGGGTACACATCTGCCCTGCTGCATCAGCACTAGCAGTCCAGAACACTATGACCACAAAGGTTTTGAAAACCTTCATTAATTGTTTCAGTGCAGGAAAAAGTCATAAATAAATAGTTGAGTATCTATTGACTATTTCAGTCTTCTAAGCTCATTACACCTGCAGATACTGAAAAGAGTTTTAAGCCCAGCAGATTGTACAGGGCAAAGTTCCTTCTGAAATGCTTCAGAAGATTACAGAAATATAGTTATAGATATATCACACATGCATCTTAATGGTGTTCCATCCTACTGCAATGATCTATAAATCCAAGTGACAGTCACTCTAGTGGATCTCCTAGAAAACTGCTGATGATCTGCACTGTGTTGTTTTGCCAAAGCTGTGCTGCTGATTCCCATGACATCCAGGCCTTCCTGATGTGGGTCTGCCTTGGTCAATGATGGCTGATGACTGGTGGTGTAAGAAGTGGCATTGTAATTATGTCACATGTAAGCAGAGCCCTGCACCCTGCAGGAAGGCATCCCAAACCACTTGGTGTTTATTGGTTCCTTCTCTTCAGGAGGGCTGGGGGAGCTGCTCATTTTACCTTATCAATCCCACATTTCTGGAGGTGAAGGTCACAAATTCCAAAAAAGCTTGATCACAACATGGTGCAAGCCTGTGTTTGTGTCTGCAAATAGACTCAGGTACACCATACAGCAGCTCGGAGTCTAAATGGAAGACTGTGATCTGAGGCATTTCAACCACATTCTGAAATATTTTTAATGTGTGATCCATCTATCCCAAGCAATTTCACTTCCCCATCCCTGGTGCTGTATAGGCACTTCGACCAGGAAAGAGCAAACACAGCACCTTTCTCATTTTCCTGTTTTCCCTCAGAGCAGCTTAGAAATTCGCAATTGTTAAAAGTTGAGTAACAGCTTGTTTAGACCAAAAGACCAAACTTTGCACCATGATATGGTCTCTTATTTAAAATTACACTTTCTCTTCATGCAGTTTTGAGAAACATGTCACATGCTTTTCCTCCTTGGTTTAGGATAGTGCAAAATAACTTCAGTTCCCACTAGCTTCAACAGCTTGCAGGGCATTTCTTCTTATATGCTGAGATTCTGACAGGGGCTGTTGAATCTGGCAGATTCATAGTTGTGCATAAACCTTTTAGTGGTTAAAGTTTACATTAAGTCCTTGCGTTTGGGCTTTTCACTCTGTGTTAAGTAGAATAAATATGTATATTTGCAAGTGTGTCTTTTCTGGTTGTGCATGCAAATGCAGGGCAGGAAAACCTTCCCCGCCTCAAAAAATTTATGACCTAAGACAAAAAATCCCACAGGCAATACAAGTACTGCTCTCCCCTTCAGCTTACAGTTCTATTTACTTTCTTCCATCTTTAATTTTGATTTTTGCCTTGTGTTTCTCTTTGCTTGACTAATTACAGCATCCACCTGCCCTAAAAAAAAAATACACGCTCCTTACTTGCATGCAATGTGGCTTTGGAAATGCTTCATTTAGGTGGTTGCAAGATAAAGTTAAAACAAAATCACTGCCAACCATTAATATCAGTAGACTCTTAAATCATTTTCCTTCATGTTTTCATGCTCTGTTTTCATTAGACATTTAAGGCACTTTGTTCTTATTGAGATTACAGGATGTTGCAACTAATGAAAATAAGCCATTGGAACAACTTTGACATCACTAGTCAGGAACAGTTCACGTTATATAAACCCGTTTTATGGGAATCTCTAGTTTTACATTCCTAAAGAAAATATGAACTATATAGAGTTTGTATGATCTTTAATTTTCAGCCAGAAAATTTTAATTTGGAAGCTGGATCATTTTCAAAGGGAAACTGTATTGGACCAGAGTATGGAAGAGTCTACTTGCTCACTCAGAACAGAACATCTCCTTGCAAACAAAGCCATTCTTTTGCAGTAAAGAGCCTGACTCCTCCATGGAGATAGAGATGTATAATTGTGGCAGACATAAAAGTAATCAAGGCCATAAGGTGCAGATGAGGTTACAATAATTTGCACCTTATCACGAGAAGTGATTTCTGGCCACTTTTAACCTTTGCTTACATCGTAAAAATCGCCTTTATCAAGACTGCACATGCGTGTAACAAATTCGACTTTAGCTTATTATCACCATTACTCTATCTGCCTTTGCTCAGGTATGTTGGGCACTTCTCAAATGGGATTAAGCCCCTCCTTTTTTACTGCTGGAAATGCACCAAGAGCAGGGCCAGGAAGAGAGAAATGGCACCATTGCACGTGGCAAGGCACCTCCATGCCGCAGCATGCAGGGGGATGCTGCAGGAGCTGGGAAAGGCACACCAAAGCTCCTTTCCTAGAGTCTAGGTGGACCAAAAGTTGTGTTCACAGCTAAAAATGAAGGAAAAAAAAATTTTTTAGTCTCTTGAAGGCTGTTTCTGTCCCAAGGTTCAAAAGCTGGAGGTTTCTTGTGTTACCTGTCCCCTCTCTCTCCCCAAGCTGTTTCCCTGATGCCTGAAATTTCCACTTGAGTCTTCCCCATTCTGGGCATGCAGTCTACTTCTCCTGCTAAACTGGAGGATGCTGCTCCTGAGGATGAAAAAACTGTCTAAGTCATTCTTGTCCTTGTCTGTGGGAAGGCAAAACTTGAGTTAGTCTACTTCACTGAAAAGCCTTGTGCTGCCTCTGTGTAGAAAATTCACACATTAGAAATATTAAGAAAGAAATCAGGAAATTAGCAGGTTAGAAATATTAAGAAGCAATAAAGTATAAATGAGTTTTCCCATTCTCTGGGGAGGTGAATTAACCACAACTCACCTTCTGTTTGCACATTTCTCTCTGATTTGCGTGAGGATTTTGTTTACACCACTGATCTATAAAGGAAATTCTGGCAACACCTCCAGATTCTAGAGGAACAGGAATACCCAGAGGAAACTTTCAAGCAATCTAAAAACACCAGGAAGAAGGAGCATTAAAAAAAAAATTTACAATAACATTAATAGAGAATTCTAGTAGGTGCTACCCATAAAAAAACACTGTTAATCACTACTTAGCAAAATTATTATTTGAATTGCTTTTTTCACATCCTAACTCTAAATGTTTTATTTTTTCCTCAGGAAAAAAAAAATAAACAAAACCACCAGAGGAACATTTTGTGAAATATTCAGTGAATGTGATGAAAAAACCTCAGTGATACCTGAAGTCTATACCAATGGCCCTAGAATGAACCTCAGAACTGAGTGCCTTTTTCTTACTGTGTAATAGATGCTGGGTGGCAGGAATGCCTGTGCCTGTCTGCCTGCAAAAATTACTGTTCTGGAACTGATTCCAGCTCACAGCAAGTCAAGCAACTGGCTCAAGATGCAGTTATGCTTTAAAAGTCCATAAGAATAAATATTTCATCCCTAAAACACCAAATCCTTTGCTAAACTCTTACATCCCAAAACTCACAAAGAGCTGTCTGTCTGTGAAAGTCCACAGCAAATATGGACAGCTTATAGATAAGCACAAGATTTATATTCTCAACAAAATCAAGATGCTAAATGCTTTAAAGAATGATGTAATAGTCTTTAGTAGAGGTAGATGAATCAATAAGTAGGAAACATTTATTTGGGGGTCAAATGTAGCTCTTACACTTGATCAGAAGTTTCCTGTGATCTGTTTAACTCATTTTTTTGCTAATTGTGGCAATTTTGCTATGAATTGTTCATGTTGACTATTCACCTATCAATATTGGAATTGTGTAGCTGGTCAAGTGAGCAATATTTTTATTTCTTATCACCCTGGATGACCATGTGGACAAGGTGGTGGCCTGATCAGTAAAACAGGATATTGTTAGTGTTCAGGAAACATTGGTGGATAGAGGGATAGAAATGGGAGATAATTTTTAAGAAACTTAAGTTTTTGCTTTTAAGTAAAAGTAGAACGTTCTATTTATTCACCTGTGATGTAGAAGCATTTCCCCCCATCCTTTATGTTAAAATTAAAATATTTGTTTGTGACTGGAAAGAAGCAAGGGGAGTGTATGTGTTCCTGTTTCATGACTGAGGAACTGCAGAAGAGACAAAGGCCCCTAACACCTCAGCTTCACTCAGAATTGTCAGAGGCATCATTTTGTGGCAACAAGAAAAAAGAAAGAGTTATTATCATAGTGATTTTACTGAACTCTTCAGGGTTCACCTGAATCTTGCAGTGTTGGAAAGAATGAGTTCACACCTGTCTTAAATTTTTCTTCCCACTATTCCTCAGATTCCTCTCATCCTGTATTACTGACAACTCTGTCATCCAGAATTACTGGAAATAATGCAAGGGAAAATGAACCCCATCCCTAAATTTTGAACCTGACCACTGATGTTACTTGTCAAGTTACTTGTGATTATCCCTTCCTCCCTTTTTTTCTGGGCTTGGCCTGAGACATCCTGAGGAAGCAGCTGTGACTCCACTGTCCTCCTGCCATCCCATTTCCCTGACTTGTGTTTGTGCTGTCCCAGACACCTTGTGACCCCGAGTTTCTTCTTCCCTAAGAGTGGCACCTCAAAGATCCAGTCTGATTTTGCCTTCGTGTTTTGAGGAGTACAGAAATGTTTGGAGGATGTAATTGGAACTCAGACAATATAGAATGTTCCACTCACTTAGCTGAGACAGTCTGCTTTGCTCCACTATGATGAACTCCTGATGAGACAATAATTCCTGCCAGGAAAGCTCAGATTTAGAAGAGTTCAGGTCTACAAAAAGAATTTTTCTGATGGGATCAGAATCCCGTGTGATAACTTTTAAAATAAAACAAAATAATCAAAATCTTGCAAACAAACAAACAAACAAACAAACAAAAAACCAAAAAAAACCACAAACAAACAAACAAAAAAAAAACCAAAACAAACCCAAAAAACCCCAAAAACCCCCCAAACAACCCAAAAAACCCCAAAAACCCACAACTTTTTCTCCCTTTTTGAAAAGACAGACAAGAAGTACATGCTCCTGTTTCATACTTGGGGGATTTAAAATGGTGATCTTAGGTATCAGAGATTGATGAAATAACAATGGTAAAAACACATTTAAATCTCTTTCAGTTCAGGCTCTGGAAATCTCAGGCCAAAGCACTAAAGATTTTATAAATACCTACAGAAAAACTGCATCTCACATCTGTGCTCTGTCCTGTCTTTAGACAAAGTGTTTGGTTTTACCTCTCAGATCTTTTCATCCAATCTGTAATTTTATTACACCTCCTATCCCTGCTAAAGAAACATAAGAAAAAGCATAAAATCTAGTTGACATAGCTTATTATTACACTTGCATTGTAGCCAGAATTATTGAAATTGTTGTATTGTGCAAAAAGGCTCTCTAATCAAAATATTCTCTGACATGAGCCTACTTTTCAAAGCAGTAACAGAAACTACCAGCTTGCAGTGTTATCATATTTGCTGTCTCTTAGACTTAACTTGTTCCCCAGGATTCTACGTTGCAATAATTTTTTCTTTTGGGAGGTGTTCAGTATAAATTCCACCTTGTGCTTTTTGAGGACAAACCACGTTCAACCAAAGAATCTGGTTGATGCTTTCTTTGTCTATGCACAGCTTTGGAGTATTAGTTTCTTATAGGAGCATAGATTACTTTCTTTTCCTGGAAACATGATCATCTCTTCAGTAATCTTTATTTTTGTTACAAGAACAAGCCTAAGGTGGCTGAATGATTAAATTTCTAATGTGCTGAACGTGTAAAATGCTTCCCATGACAGGAAAAGCCCACACATTCTGAGTTCATAGGTGCAAAGGTATCGTCCTTATGGAGGGAAAAGCTTCCAATTAATTTTTTAACAGCATAGACCTGAGTTTCTGCATGGCTGGCCAACCAGCCAGCCTGATCCTTCTTCCTTGACTAGCCTAGGAAAAAAAAAGGGAAATTCCCTTGCATGAAGTAAGGTAGTTAACTGATCCCCTGGCGAAAAAACAGAGGACAAACATTTACCAGTGAATTTCCACTTCAGAATCGGGAATGAGAGTTTTCCACAGAATACACAAAGGAAATATCAATGTGTTACACCTATGCAGAACTGAAAACCGGTCCTTTTTTTTTTGTATGAGTTCTGTAGTATACTTTATTTGCCTACGTAAATTTTAAAAATAATCACAGAAGAGAGATGAGGTAGCTTAACAACCAGTAAACAAATTTAAAGTGTGTGGACACAGTCATCTCTTTCAATTATGTCTGTTTTGTATTACTTTCCTCAATCTGCTTGCCAAATAACCTAAATAACTACAGTCTGAAAGAAACAGTAAATAATGTCATCCATAAACTGACCAAAATTACTAGGTAGATTAAATTTACCTGGGAATAATTTTGAAATCAAAATGCAAGTATTTGAGATGAAAAGAAATATATAAATGCAGATTTTTGCAAACTTAATAGAATCTCTCCTTCTTTCACTGATCCATTGTTACATAAACACCTAAAGATGTTTTGGGATATACACTGACATGCAAATTTTTTTGTTTAATTAGTTTACTTCTTAAAATTAGACTGCTTGGTTCTTTTTTTGTCCAAGTACAAATGTTGTGTTTAAATGTAAACAAGGGGCATAGAGGATTTTAGTATCACTGTCAGGAGCCACAGTCTGTGATTGCAAGGTGAAACCAGAGAGCAATGCATAGCTTTTCATACTAGAAGTATAATACAAAGCTGGGAGCTGTAGTGAGCACCATCTTACTATGCAAGACCAGAATTCTTAAGCTATTTGCATGAGAAATTAGCATCATTTACATTTTTGAAAGCAAACCCATGTGTATTTAATCTCCTCTTCTATCAGCTCCTGTTTCCTTCGTCAAGGCGACTTGGCAAGCAAGCCAGAGACAAATGGATTTCCACATGACCTACTTTATCTGGCAAGATACATAAATAGTCTACTCCAAAATTTTGGAGAAGCCGTTTAAACACTTTGGAATGCACTTGTGGAAGAACACAAGGTCAGTGGAGGAATCAAGGCATCTCGCACGTGCTTCCTGAGCCGGGAAGGGAGCACCAGCACCATGACCACGTGTGCGTAGTCACAACATTCCATGGCATCACCTCTCTGGTGGAACTGAGCTTTATGGAGCATCGTGTGTGCTGCAGGTGGGTCACAAAGTCCACTCACAGCACAGGGACTGTTCTGGATGGCAATGGCTCTGTGGGATCCAGGAATGGCTTCGGCACTGTAGGCAGAGAGGATGGATCCTTTCTGTGCTCCCTTCTCGAGCTGCTCTGCTGGCCACATCCTCTTCTTCAACCAACAGCTGTCGTTGCAACATCCTTGTTAAAAACAGACAAAATACCCTTTCCTCCAAGAAAAAATATCCTCTTTCCTTCCCTCTTCTTCCTCAAAGGCCTTGTACACAGATATCAAAGACCTCTGTAGCGCAAATAATTAAGCTCAAAGCACCATTATCTTCCATGCTTCCCAGGGAACAGCACAGAAATAACAAATAACAAAGTAATCCTGTCCTGACACAGGGTTGCCTGACTTCAAGCATTGAAGGGAGTTTGGTTCTTCTAAGCCATGTTGAAGAAGAATTTCAAAATGGGGCATGTTTAATGTTTTTAAAACTTTCAGGACAGAAGTGGAGCTCAAACAGTTATTCTCGACAGAGGTCTTTGTGACTTTTATCCTCAAGTTCAAGAAATTATGCCCTAGCCTAAGTTGGCTGTGTGTAAAAAGTTTTCTACATCTAGGAATTGACTAGTGTAATTACTTCACTACTCTCTTCATAGACAGTTTTGCAGGTGGAAATATGCAGGTGTTATGAGTCAGACCTAAATATTGTGCTCTGTATATTTTTCATTAGCCTTCATTGCTTCAGTTTACCCTAACACAAGGTATCTAAATTTTGAACTGCAGAGCACTGTCGGATATGCGCAGAAATCCACAGGATTATTATTCCTGGATTTTCTAGCTGTTCACTAACTTGGAAAGAGAGGTACAGCTCTGTGCAGCCCTCTGCTGAGATGGTAAGTGGAGGCACAAGTGGGACTATGGATGGGTAACTCGAACAGAAAAAAAATCCAGTGCCATGACTAGGAAAGGAGCAGCCCATGAGACAACATCTCAACATTTGGAAATTGTGCTTTGCTTTCTTTAATTCCACAATGAAATAAAAATATTTTGTGTCCAGTCTTGGGGCTTGCGAATAGGCTCAACAAGTAAGTATGGTTTAAAAGGCAAACTTTATTGTTTATTATTCATCACTATGACATTAACTATTTTTCCCTACAGAATGTTTTATCATTACATGATGAAACCCCTTCACAAAACTGACAAACAAATGCGTGAAAACCTATGCTGGAGTCCAGGCTGACACTGGTTTCAGCGTGTTTTAGAACACAAATGCTCTGTTTTGAAATTCGACCTCAGGGACAATCCTGTGTCTCTGGACCAGATAACTTGTTTGGTTGGTGCCTCCATGGAGACTGCTTAAGCCAAAACAGGCTTTCTTTGATTAGCCCTCAAGGCACGGGCTAATTAATGG
This sequence comes from Sialia sialis, assembly GCA_009812075.1. NCBI lineage: Eukaryota > Metazoa > Chordata > Aves > Passeriformes > Turdidae > Sialia > Sialia sialis. The sequence goes on along the minus strand of VRYO01000180.1, from coordinate 131,712 downwards.
CACTCAAATGAGCCATTGGATCAGGTCACAGTGCCCTAGTGCCAATGGCATTTTCAGCTGGTTCACACTGACTCTACATGTTCTAAATGCTAAATCGTCTCCAGCCTTCTAAAGGAAACTGGAAAATGTTGTGGTCTTATCTGGCACTTGGATAATCTCAAATGTTGAGATTCTTAAACAATGGCATTAGTGGTTTTAACAAAAGAGTTGCACTGAAGCACAGCTTGAAATCTAAACCTAAAAGTACAATTTAAGTTCATGTTTACCAACTAAATCCCTTTTTTGCTCTTTCCCCCAGCCCCACTGAGGAAGCTGAAATGATGGTGTGCAGAAATTCACGCAAGGATGATTTGGATACTCGGATTTGTGTGCTTTGAATATTGCTAAAGGCCAAAATTCAACTCTTTTCTTATTTCAGATGCTTTTGGCAAAATATCTTCTTTGATGATCTTTGAGTGCTTAATAACATCATAATTATCGCGAAAAGATTTATGTTGGAATTGATGCACAGATTTTAACACCTCTGAGCTTTCTCCTTTATTTTTTTCCTGTTATTTCTTGGAATGCCCCCGTATGCTACAGCCACTGCTTTGTAACTTTTTGACACACTTACACCAGATGAATGGCAGCATCACGGCTCCCTTCAGCCAAGGCACACTAGGGGGACTATTTCTCTGCGGTGGAAGAGCACTGGGGCTAAACAACTCAGCAGCGATCCCACTCCAGAACCTGCCGTTTAGCAATCTGGAAAAAAGATTGTTTAAAAAAATTGTTAAAATTCCTTTTGTTCAAAGTGTACTACTGTTACTCTTTATTTAATAGTATATAATTTATTGATTATTTATTTGTTATTATTACTTATTTAACCCCTTTTCTGACGGAGTGGAAGAGACAGAGAGTGCCCACAGCAGAGATGGTGAATGACTTGGATAATTTTGAAGTTTTTTTAAAACTACTTTCTT
>VRYO01000180.1:84969-129750 GCA_009812075.1 Sialia sialis | reverse complement strand
CCGCCGCAGCTCCGCGCTCGCCTCCCGCTCCCGCCGGCCCGGCCCGGCCCGGCCTCGCCTCCCGCTCCCTCACGGCCGGGCCCGGACCCTCCCGGCCGCCTCCCCGTTCCAGCCGGGACTTCTGCACGGCACGTCCCGTGCCGCTTCCCCAGCCTTTACTTTCCCTTTTCTTTTATTCCTACTTCCTTTCTTTTCATTCTTTTTAGTTTATTTATTTATTTTTTTTTTTCCTCCGTAGAAAAGGGGCGCTGAGCGGTCAGATGTTTCAGCCCAGCTTTTATCGCCTTTCCGAGGGAGTCGGGAGAGGGAGGGGGCGGAGTTTTCCCCTCTTCTCTCTGGGTCCGGGCTCGGTGTATGTGGATTTTTAAACGTAAACACTCGCCGTCCCGGGGCTGGTGCCCGGTCCCAGGGAGGGCGGGGGTGCCCCGGTTCCGCGCCGCTCCCGGCGGGATCGCACCCGGGGCTGGCGGCGCCGGGAGCCGGGGATGCCCCGGGAGCGCTCCCGCTGGGCCGGGGGAGCTCTGCCCTTGCTCTCGGCAGCGGCAAAAGAGAGGAGCGAGTTGTGAGAGAAGCGCCCGTGTCTTTGCCGAAGTTGTTCCCGCTGTTGCTCGGCAGTGGCTGCGCTCGCAGCGGAGCGGACACCGCGCTGCTGGCGAGAAAATGGAGCGCGTTTGCTGAGCGGGCAGATTCCGTGACAGGGCACAGCGGAGCTGCGGGGCCGCCGGGGAGGCTGTCAGGTCACGTAGGAGGGATGGGTGATGCCAGGAGTCATCGCTGCTGCCTGAGCCCTTTCCCATTGGCACCTGGTCTGTTTCGCGGCATCTGTGTAATTGGGACAAAATGTTGGGCTTCTTTTTTTTTTTTTTTTTCCCCTCTCCTTTCTTTCTTCTTTTGTTTTTCCCCAGTGTTTTTTTTTTTTTTTCTTCCTTTTTTAAGCAGCTAAGCTTCAGATTTATTTGAGAATCTGTGAATACAGATCTTAACGTGACCGTGTTATTTTCATCTGCTAGCGATTAGCAGCCTCTTCTCGAAGAACTGTTCTGGGTGGTTTTTTTTAAATGCCAGGAAATTTGTGAAATGAGACTCTATTTAAATAAAAAAACAATATTTGGGGTAGCCCGTTCTCTGGTTCCCAGTGTCAAAAATCCTGTTTGTGCAAAGGAAGAAGAACATCGTGACGGGTCACAGCAGGGTTCTGCTTCCCTGCTGAATTGGACATGAACTGTATTTTTGGCCGATTCTCCATGTCTGTGTGTGTATTCACGGGATGCCTCTTTACCAATGTGCAAGAATTAAGAGCAGTGTTCATGTTTTTCAAAACTGTTAATAAATATTCCGCTCAAACTCTAAATCCCATGAAAGTTGCTGTCTGCAAATGGACAGAGTTTGCCCTCCAAAATCAATCTCATAAATCAGTCTCTAAACATGCCAACATTAGTCCATGTAGCTGCCCCTTCCGTGTATTTATAGCTCCACTTCCATACTGGAATTACACCAGAACCTTTGAGGGGAAAACCCTGACTACAGCACTGATCAAGTGTTTCCCTGTCCTAAAGAGGTAATTCCTTAATTTTCACTCGAAAGGGAGTTCTGCATTTCGAGTAGGCAGAGTATCAGGGTGATAATATGGCCAGCTTACGTTAGCGTGATTTGGTTTAACATCCCCACGCATTGTAGGCCATAAAGTCGTGAGTTTAAATCTTACACCTTATTTTTTACTCTCTTCTGCTTGTGTAAAAGAGGAGGACTTAAAGTAAAATTCATCCTGTCTGTCTGCAGAGCCTCTTCTGTTGCAGGCTTCAAAGACCTAAAAGTGACCTTGACATTACGGTCACCGTCTCCGAGCAAACAAAAAGTTGACGTACTTAAGACGATGAACTTTAGCTGAGTGCACTGCCTGGAGAGTTGGCTTGTGCTCCCTGTAATTCTATGCTTAAGTAAAGGCACAGCGGAGAGCTGCCTTTTCCAAAGCCCTGTTTTATAGTGGTGGTATTTCAAGGGGCTGTACCAGATGTGAAGATGGGAAAGTGATTTCAATGGGAAACTGCTTTTCTGCAATGCATGCTTTTCACATGGATATATGGAAAATTGTAACTTCACGCTCTATTAGGTTTTGCATGCGAGTGTTGGGGCAAACCCAGGTTACCATCTGGGAACGGAGATAAAAAGTCTGACATTGCGTCAAATATGGTTTAGTTCTTAGGAAGGGTGAAAAGGAGCGCTTTGAAGCTAGTACACGGACATATGTTTCACAGGGACTTCAATTTTTACTTTGAAACAGTTGGACATGGTATTAAAGCTAGCTTATATTCATTTTGAGGCTAAAAAATCTAAAAACCCTCCAACCGACCCTGTCCTGCAGGTGGAATAATCGGATTTCCTCGAGTTTATGCCTTAATGCCATGTATGTCTGTTTCAGTTCTGTTGTCATGCCTTGTTCATGTGTTTTTGGGATGGAATTAATGTTCTGATAGCCATTGGCACCTGCTGCCAGTTCCCTGGAGCTGGTGTTCAGAGCAGTTTGTTTGAGGGAATAGGCTGGTCATTTCCAGCAGCAGATCTCTGAGGAAAACACAAGTAACTTTTGATGCTGGTTGGGGGTCCAAGACATGGATTTAGCAGAGGAGAAGGAAAAGGGAGCTGGAGCTAAATCCTGCACATCTCTCCACAGGCTATGCTGTGGTTTCACAAGTACATGAAAGAACTTGTTTGTGCAGAGAGATGGAGAACTGCTAAATTTCACAGCTTCTGCTATCTTCTTGTACGTTTTTCTTTTTTCCCTTGTTCCTTTGCCTTCAACTTTGGAAACGTTTAAGTGCTCACTTTAACTTGCTGTGATTTTTCTGTCCCCTTATTTTTAAAATAGTGATTGGAAAGCCCCTTCCTCCCCATCTGTCCTCTAAAACGTGACAGCAAACCTTGGCTTCGTGGTTTTCTGCTGCGTTGCAGTTCTGATGTGCACGTGCCAGTTAAAATAGCTGATGCTTTGTGGTGGCAGCACAGAGGTTTTTTACTGCCATTATGCTAGGAAACCACCAGATATTTAAACACAGCTGTCCTTGGTGAAGCAAGGAAGGAAAGCTTGAGGGAATAAGTCTTAAATTCTCTCCTAGAATGACTACACTTTTGTCTGGTATAGGCTAGGGCTCAGCAGGACACCTGGATGTGCTTTAAATCAGAATCTCAGCACTGATGGTTGGTTTATGGAACTAGTCTGTAGAAAGTCTACTGATGTAGTGTAATAATTCCCAGTATTCTGAGGGAATCTCATCAGTGTATAGGAGTATCTCAAAGTCTTGTGCCAAGAGGTTGCTGCCAGACTCTTTTCAGTGGTGTTCAGTGACAGGATGAGGAGCAATGGCCATAAAACACAAGGAGTTTCACCTTAACATGTGGAAGAACTTCTTTACTCTGAGGGTGGCAGAGCACTGGAACAGGCTGCCCAAGGATGTTGTGGAGTCTCCCTGTCTGGAGACATTCCAACCCCAGCTGGGTGTATTACTGTGTCACCTGCTCCAGGTGACCCTGCCTTGCCAGGAGCATTGAACTGAGGTGCCTTCCAACCCTAACTGTTCTGTAATTCTCGTATGTCCTACTTAGAAATAAATTTTATTGGACAAAAGGTAAAACTCCATCAAAAATACTCTTTGTAGACTAAACACTTTCTGGGATAAATTGGTTCAGATTTTTCTGTATCTAATAGACTTCTCCATTCTTCTTACAGTTCATAAGATGATTTTTGAAAGTAAATTAAGAGACCTTAATTTTGGTGTAAGTATGTCTAAAAATCCTGTGGTTATTTGACTATACCTATTGACAGTTCATTTAGTTATTTAAAAGCAAGGAGTTTAAAAATGAGAAATGGACTTGTTCTCCCTAGGATGTAAGGGGTACTGATGATTCAGACAAGGCTACAGATAGCATCCTCTTATTTTCTAATCTTTTCAATTGTAGACAGTGACTAAAAAAGTGCCAGATTGTTAAGCTAGTTATTGATGTTTAAAGTAGAGGCTCAGACAGCATAGGTACAGAAGTGGAATATTGTGCTGTGGTTTTGTTTGGTGATTGCTCTTTGGCACTAATCACATAGGTGCATATTCTGTCTTGAGTAATACTTAAATGTGTTAAGATATGTAATGGTGCTAAGAAATGTTATATTCAGTAGAATAGTTGTAATTTGGTAAAAGCTGCAGTGCCTGACCAAGGCCCTTTTTCTGGAAGACACCTGTTTGTGTTAAGCTTTTTTTTTTTTGTATTCTTTCATCAGCATAGTGAGCAAATTTAAGAAGCTGGTTGGTTTACAGGGAAAAACCAGCCAAACCAAGATGAGCTTGTCTGACATAATTCAGTGGTGTCCCCGTGGAACTGGGTCAAGTTAACTCAAGACAGATGAGTATAATCAAGTAACATTATGTGACATCTTTTGTATTCTAAACTTGATTGTGCTTGTGCTACTCAAGAAGTTGCTGAAGATCTCACAGAGATTGGTGTTCAGGCAGGAAACCTTCCTTCTGGAAGGAAGCCTGACCCTCCCCTTCTTCTGCTGTGCACTGGTCAGAAAACAGCAGTTTGACTTTTGATCCTTTCAAACATGGGTTAGTAAACCCTAGAGCATGAAGTTGAAAGCATGACTAAACAGCGATTTTTGTTGATTATAGGAGGAAGTTGCGTTGTTCTGTGTGCCAACTGAGGATGCTGATATGATCTTGGGTATGACTTTAGGGCTGTAGCTACGTCCTGAGCTTGCTGCTGGGGTGTAAGGCTCACATGAGGAGCATGGAACTCATCATGCAAGCATTTGTCATCTTTGACAGGACATCAGCAGCTGTGTTGACTTTGCTTCCAAAGCTGCAGCACTGCTAGTGCCTGACCTGTGATGCACACTCTGAATTAACTCCCAGAGGTTGGTTGCAGAGAGTAAGGACAGGAACCAGCATATAAAACAGATTGAAATATCTAATGTATGCGTAATAGGATTATCTTTCACTAGTTATTTTCATTTTTATGTTGTTTACCATAGTATTAATTTAAGCATTTCTAAGCTTGGGGGATCAGATGGTACCTGAAAACTTGAATGCTTTTTTTCCTTGGTGTAGACAGGAAAACTGGAGACCTAATTAACAGAAGTTGAGCTGTTCCTCTTGAAGTGCAGGTGAACTGCTGGACATATGAAGTAAGCCAGATATTCTAAGTATGTTAAACGGTGTGAAAATTTTTTTCCTAACAGCTGTGAAACAGTAACTCTTAATTTGAGAACATAGTAGCTGAGAAATGAAGGAACAATCAAATTCTGATTTTTCGTGATATTGAAGATGGTTCTCAGTTGGATGTATAGCAATTTATGGATACCTTTTCACTATTGCTTCTGTGTTTTGATAAGTCTGTTGATGAAATTTGGTGCAGCTAATCATAGGGGATTACAGTTCAATGTGAAAGTAAGAGGGAGCAGGGAGGGGAAATGGGAAAACAAACCAGTGTCTGGCACTTTCTTGGTGCTGCATAGTGGCTGCTCCTCCAGGTATGCACAGAGTCTTGCAGCATTTGAATTAAGTATAAGAAACCTATGTACTAAGCAGAGGAATAATGAAATACCATGATTTTAATTTCCAGTTATACACAGATGAGCTTGTTTTGCATGCCTTTTAGTCAGTCATCAGCCCAAAGCAGCTGTGTGAAATGTCAATTGGATAGAGAAAAGACTGTTCCATTGGATAGTTTAGGTTAAAAAGCATAGACCTTGACTGTGAAAGTGAGCATCAATTCTGGGAACCTTTGGTAGAGCAAGCAGCTCTTTCAGCTGAGAGGTAATTCTTGGTATTCAACAGTCCCTTACTTAGAGAGAGAAGAAAATGACAAGCAGAACTGTTTCTAGTGTCCTTTTCTCTCCCTCTTAAAGTTTTAAAAATCTTAGAATGATGGTTTGGTCTCTTCTGAGGGATGTTTTATTTTTGTCTTTTTTGACATAGCTTTTGGACCACATTATTAGAATCAAATGCACTCTTCTACAGACTTTTAGAAGACATTTACTCCCCATTAAATTTTACTGATGGCTTTGAAAGAAAAGTTGGCAAAAAAGTGACAGAAACATCAGTGATTCAAAATGTAGTAAATTTAAAGAATGGGATAAACTTGGGGATTGTAGATAACTCTGGCTTGGGTATTTTATACTTCTTTAGTCCTTCTCTCACCTTTTCCTAGTCTAAAAGTAGATACCACTGAACTATATTGGGTGAAATATTTTCCTAAATCACAAAGAGAAGTGCAGCTGGTGAGGCGCAAGTTTCGTTTTGATGTAGAGCTCAGATTTACCTCTTTATTTTCTCATTCCCACTTTTGCAGCATTGCAGTGACAGATGACAGACCTCTTGAGACCTTTTCAAAATTACCTTTAGTGTTTTCTGTGCTTCAATGAGTAATCATTTTATTGCCAATAGAAGCGAGTTCAACTGTTGCAATTTCATTGCAGTGTTTCATTAGGAGGGACAAACCTTATGTCTTGCAAATTACTTGAGCAAGGCAGGCAGAAAGATCACACAGAAAGGGATAATCCTGTCAAGGCAGGTAAGTGCTGTGTACAGGTGAATATTGTAGTATAGTGTGACTTGCTGCTGTTTTAGGGACTCCAATGTGAATTCAGCTCCTTGTTTGTACAAGCAATTAGCTCTAAAGGAGCACTATGTGTTTCTTTTTTTTCCTTTTTTTTTGTTTCTTTTGGGAGGATGGAGGGAGGATTCTGCTGTCTCCCAGCTGCAATAAAATACTGTTTATTTTCAATTCCTTTATCAATTCTTGATTAGGCTTTTACATCGGTGCTTTTAGGAATTCTCTGGCTTGTTTGCTTAAGGAAAAATGTTCATAGTTGCACAAATAACATTAGCTTTGTAAGCATTGTTCAGTGCAATACACCAGTTGTATTTGTGAACCTTTTGAGTTTTTTGAAAGAAAAGCACCCCTGGCTTCCAATAAAAGGTTACGTAGTATGGTTTTTTTGTACTTGTGTTTGCTTCCAGCTGTTGACAAAGGTTTTCTTTCTCACGATGAACTTTTGAAGCACTTTGAAACTTTGCTTTTAGTTGTAAAAAATACTCTTATGTTACGTAGTATCTGAGTGTCTCCTTAGCAGTATCCAGAGGGGAAATGTTTACAAGGTAACTTTGTGTGAGAGGAAAGAGAGGAGTTCTCTGTTGAACTCAACTTTTTCTCGGTGTGTTTTTGTTTTTTAACCGAGAAGAAGGAATATATCTAATTGCTTTTTATGCCCCAAAATTACAACTTTATGATTAAACTCCCTGAGGTTATGGTGACACATTTTTCTTCCTTTTTTTATTTTTTATTTATTTTTTTTTTTATTTTCTTGGTAAATGGTAGTTATTTGGGGTAAATGGCAAATGGGGCATTTGGAGTTGTCTCTCTTGGAACTGGTGGCACAGCAACGTGTAATTAAAAAGGTCAGGCAGCTATGCCCATACGGCTTGTGTATTATTATATATAATATCTGTGCATAATACAAACAATTCTGTTTAAAAACACACCTGGAGAAAGAGATGATGCTTCTGCTGGAAAGCTGTGCCAAGATCTCTTCAGCCAGCCGAGTTCAAGCCCCACATCAAGAAGTGAATTAAATGAAAAACTTTTGCACCTTTTTATTTTGTGCAGCAATTTCTTGCAGGCTGATTTAAGAACAACGACGCTTTTTCAGGAGCCATGCTTGTTCTTTTGTCTGAGAATTTCTAGGAAGCCAGAAGAAAGCTTTTCCCTTTCTGTGTTTTTTAAAAGGAGGTAATTTTTGCTTTCTGCTCCAGGCTGGCTAGCTCGGATGACAAACCTTGATGGGGCTGGGAATGTTGGCCAGGCATTGGGATAGCAGGAGAAAAACAACCTCATCCCTTAGCAGGGTTGTTCTGCTGCTTTATAAGTGAAAACAAGGCCAGATAAAACCTTCGTGGCAGTGGAGATAGTGGCTGTCACAAGGTAAATCTGCTTCCCCACCCACTTCCCAGCACAGCCAGCCTTGGGGCAGGGTGATGGCAGATGTGCTCCCTCCTTCCTCCTGGGTAAGCCTGTCTCCACCCTGGGAGGAGGAATGTGATGGGTTTCAGTGGAGCAGGCTCCTCTCCGGGGCTACACCAGGCTCCTCAGTGTGTCTGCCTCAAAGGAAAAGGGGGGAAAAGACAAACAACACCAAATTAGACTTTGGTTTATTTTTCTATGTTGTCTGGGGTTTGGGATTCAAGAGCAAAATAAACCCTCTGTAGGTGTTTATTGCTGACAGTAGGAGTTCACTGGATTAGATTTTGGGGGTATGGAATAAGAATACAGGAAGCTCTTCAAACACAGTTGGTACCTTTGATGCAATCAGCACGTGAGAATTACAGGGAGGCTTATTAAAAGGGTAAACATACAAATGATACCAGATGAAAAATGGATTTTGAGTTTCAAAATGGAATTATACCCATTTCTTTAACCAAAAAAAAAGGAAAAAAAAAGAAAAAGCTGCTCTGAAAATTGTGTCAGTTTGTCATTTTCCCTTTGTATGAAGAGTAACTGCACTGAGTCACGTAATGTGTTAGACAAATGTTCCCATTCACGCTTAATGCATGTTTCTGTTACAGTTTCTGACGTTTGTGTTTCCATGTAGATTCTTAAACAGCATGGGATGTAGTGGAAGAGCTGCACCTGGTTTTGGAATAGTGCAGGGACAATTGCTGCTTTATAAGGAATGCTTTTTGAAACCAGTTGTAAGTCCATATACAGAATTTAAAAAACATTTTTAGAAATGCATATACATATCTGTGATCCTTAAAAATAGGCTAAAATACTGACAGCAAGTGTGTCCCTTTGCAGCAAACACTGAAAAATAAGGAAATTATTAGGAAAGAGATGGTGGGGATATTTTATTTGATGTCTCTAATGGTTATTATAAGGATTGGTATGTGTTTGTTTCATCATTAAACAACTAATCAAGAAGATGTCAGAGTAATGTATGAACTTGATGTGAATTGACAATTTGTCCTTGCATTGTTTAATTTATAAAAAAGGAGAGGGCAGGGAAAAAGAGGGGAGTGTTTGGAGTGTAGTTTGAAACAGAAGAGGCTGGTGTTTTCCAGGACAAATGAGGCAGTGGAATGCTCTGCCATGTGCTATCCACACTGGGAATGCAGGAGATTCCAGGGAGGCTTGGAGAGAATCCCCCTTCTGTAAACATGAACACTTGGAGGTCTGGGCTGTGATAAGAGGAAACTTGTAAAATGTCATGTTGTAACTGGTTCCTTTGGTTCCCTTGTGAGATCCAGTCTTTTCCCAGTGCTGCTGATGTGCAGGAAGTGTCAGAGGTAGGCTGTGAGCGTGATGCCATCTGGCAGTTCTGCTTTCCTAGAAAGTAGTGATCTATATGAACTTAATTTGAGACTTAAGCCATAAACTGACAAAAACTTATCCCTTTGGAATCTATTATTTGTTACATAATTTTGGTGCTCTTCATTAAAGAAATGTTTTTTCTTTCAATTGCGTGTTACACTGGGTGATGTTCTCACAGTGGCATTAGATAAACTTGTTGTTTACAAAATCCTTCCCTGTTGCTAAGGGAGATAACTTCAGTAAATGCAGGAGTAGGGATGTCAATAAGTGTCTTTCTGAATCTTGCATGTCCTGGTGCATATCTATTCATTGTTTGTAAGCAATTATTGCTGAAATTATTTGCATCATGCTGTGTGAGTAAGTTTTTCAGTCTAATGGCTTGTTACTCAGTGTGAAATAATGCCCTCAAAGCTCAAGGCTGAGGTCATGTCACGCTCTTAGTTATGACCTATCTAATGCAGTTGTCTGTGTGCACAAATGGAGTTAAATTGCATAAGCTGCTCAGCACTATGAGAAATACTAAAATGACTCTTCACTACCAGCAGAGAGGACACGCTTGTATTCACTCAGGAGTCAGTCATTACTAAAATAAAACCTGTTTTTTCTTTTCTGGAGTTTTGGAGTGGGGAAGGGAGAAATGGGGCAGGGGGAAGACCTGAACTGAAGAGTAGCATACAAATGACTCATTAGTGTAAATTGGGAAACTTAACCCTGGTTTTATTCCTGGGTAATTTTGTCCCAGGACAAGTTAGAGTTTTCTGCTGTGGTGTGTACTTCAGTGCTAAATTAATTCACAGTCCTTTGAATTTTTCCTTGATCTGATGGCTCTGTCAGTCTGTGAATCTCTGCAGCTCCAGAAAAAAAAAAAAAGCAGGAATTTATTGTCTGATTTTTAAAGAGAATGACAGGAAGATCTTTACTGATAATAGAATGGAGGCACCACTATCATTACATAAACTTGATAGTGTTCTTTGGTGGGGTTCTCTTACAGTACAGCCATAACTCACTGTGATACAAATCTGCTAGTTTGCTGGTTTAGCCTTGGAATGGGCACGTTAATAATGCAAATTATTATTGCAGTCTAAGAAACTTTAAACTTCAGCTGGGATCTAACAAACTGTGGATGGGAGGTGCAAAATTGTAAGCAGCACTGCTGAGATTGCTTCCAACAACTGCTGGGAAGGCAGTGCTATTCCCATCGGAGTGCTTCTCCTGCCTTCTGCTTACGGGAAGAGGTTTTCCTATCAGTCTCTGCAGCCAGCATTGGACAGAGCTGGAGAGTGTTCCCACCTCCCTTAGCTGGCTGGAGAACGAGCTCTTCGATCCTTTGCTTCAAGTAGTTGTTGTTTAAAGGGAGGGCAAATGGAATGATCTGAAATCTGTTTAAATAAAATGAGGAATAAGGAAGACTGTGATCTGTCCTTTCCTACTGGGAGACTGAGCTGGACAGATGTCTCTTACTCAGTGCTGAGGAGGAAAGTCCCTGGCTAGGGGCTCTAGAATGAGGGTTAAAAGGTGAAGGAATCCTACAGGGGCCTCCTGCTGCAATGATGGCTTCAGCCCTGCAGAAATGAGAGCCAAGATACAAAACTTGTGCTTCTTCATCCTTTCCTCCTCCTCCTCCTTATTGCTCTCATTGCAACTACTTTGTGTTTATTTTCCTACTTTTAAATTGCATAATTTAGTCCTTCCTGTCACTTCCTAATGTCTGAATCATAGGTAGCTCTTCCTGCCTGCAGTAAACAAACATTTTACTCCTGGCACCTTTCCAAACATTGAGATTGTGTTTATGAAGGTGGAGGGGGTCCCTCTGGCAGTGTGCTTGGGAAGCTAATTCACTTGTGTACAGGTTGGGTAAGCTGCTTACTGCATGGGTCTGTGGCCAGCTGATTTCCTTGTCTTTCCAATCTTCCAAGCTGGTGGAGCTGATCAGGCCAAGCAGGTGAATGGTAGTGGATGATAAAAGCACAGCATAAACAGTGGGCTATGAGCTTCTGCAGGTAATAACAGTAGCAGGCAGATTGCCTCAAGTCTTGCTGCTGTTGGTGGTGCCCCTTGGCTCTCTCACACCTTGCACACTGTAGGAACAGTGCTGGGGTACGTAGTGTGGGTCATCCAACCAGTCACTTGGGAGAAACACTGCCTGGTCCAACGCTCAGGCTTTGCTCATTTTTTGGATTCTTTCACTGCAATGCAAGAAGATAACACAGGATACTTTGGAACGTGTGTCAGCCTCCATCATCCTGCTGTATATCTTTGACCATATTTGTAAAAGCTGAATAGGAATGTGTCATCCTCACTTTTATGTTATTACTTCTCTTTCTAAGCTTTGAGAATCCTTTATTTTATTTTTGAATTGCTGTGATGGCTGAATGATGCAGAGAAGAGAGATCTATCACCCATGGAGGCTCCCCACCTCTCCCATTGCAATTGCACTCTCTTTACTGTTCTTTATGAAGAAAATTCATCTTGAATCATCATAGAACCAGCCTCACACTGTGCTGAACACCACAGTTCCTGCACTGCATGTGGAATTGTTAAATGGACCTCACTTGGTAAATGGAGACAGCAGAGGAAAGATCCAGTCTTTGTTTTGGCAGCTTTGCACTTGCACCTTCCTACCAATCCGTGCCTCCTCACTTCCCTCTCTGGATCTTACTACTAGCATGCAAGAAGATGAGAATAAGTTAAATATGTTTATGATAGATTAGATGAGGTAAGAACACCCTGAACACACTGACTTAATTGTGCTGTCTTGTAAAAGATGGAGATCACCTTTTCCTTATGTTATGACTTACCCTGACTTTTCTGACAGTGTTGTGTATAGCATGGGAAGAGCATATTCTCTATCCAGATGATCTTAAAAACCTACCAAAGCCATTTTGCAGGTTGTGCCAATAAGAAAAAGCAACAGAATTTTACTCTAGCCTAGTTTAGTACCAGTTTCAGGAAAGACAGTTGAAGCAAAAGAACTCTGCTATTACATGCCATAGGAATGCCTCTTGTTCCAGTTTGTTCTGGCTGAGGCTGCACATGGACAGGGACATGGGGCTTTAACTTGTGCCATTTTTTCTCATCCAGTCAGTAAATGAATGGATGAATTCCTCAGAAAGACAAGTTTGAGAAACTTTGGACCTGAGAGCTTGTTTTAGTTGTGGTTGGGTTGGAGACCCTTTTTGCCATTATTGCCTACTTGCAGTGTTTGCCTAGGTGTAATGAAAGAATTTACTTTTTTTTTTTCACAGTAGTGGGAGGAGTTACTTTTTCCTATGATTGGGGTTGAAGTGAGTTTTCTGTATGTGGAGTGTGAAAGTAATTTTCTTGGGGGTGCAATTCAGGTAATATCCCATTGTACATCCTAGAGAATTGGAAAGAAAGTATTGTGATAGAAGACAGCATCCTCTTAATAATATATTCCAGTCTAAAATCATGGCAACCTCTTTCATAATAATACTGTACCATGTGGAAGCAATTACATGAAAATACTTTTATCTGTTTGCTACATGCATTTTGGAATTCTTGAAACTTAATATTACATATTCAAATAAATGCCATGTTAAATAATGTAGAAAATACTTATGTGTCCTTTCTGTGCTATGTGGTGAAAGTTTTGCTGAATCAGTAGCAAAAATGTAAGGGCTGCGTCCTGTAATTATAGTATTATAGGGCCTGTCTATTATTGTCTTTAAAGCTTATAATATAAAGTGTTTTGGTTAGAATGAAGATAACACTGACCAAAGTACAATGAAACCCAATTTTGCAGTCATTTGCATTACTTTGTCTTGTAATGTTCCACAGTACTGTTTTATCAGTTCTAGTCAATAAACATCACAGTGGTGTGCAAATCTTTCCATTGGAATTTGAGGTTATTAAATTATACTCTTGCATTGGATTTCAGTGATTGCATTATTGTCATTCATCTGAGGTGATGACAATCTTGCCTTCTCAAAGGATGTTGGGGTTTTATTTCTTTAAGAAGACATCAGTAGCATTAAAGTGAAATCTGATGGAGTGTTGTATGATTTTTAGCAACTTGTTAAGCAGTGCTTCTGAGGTGCTTGTGAAATTTCAGTAAGTCTCATTGTAAAATGCAAATATTTCTCTAGGCAATTGAACTGTGCAGCCTTAAAGTTGCTGTTAAACACCTCTGTAGTATTATGAAAAAAATCACGCTAAGCTTTTTACCAAAACTTGTGACTTTGGACTGGTGTATGCCAAGAAAATGGTTGAGACTATGGTAGAAACATGCTTTCCCACGAAATAAAATCCAGGGATGTAGCCACTGTAATTGTGCAATAAATTATCATAAATGTGATGTCATAGTCTCTGCAACTTTCTGAAGGGGTAGTGTGATTTTGAAATCCACCAAGCAGTGAATAACAAGCCTCTGAATTGGCCGAGACAGCAGCAGACAAGTCTGCATCATTTGGGGAAAGCAGTCATCTCCTTAGTGAATTAAACTATTTCAAAATAGAGCTTGTTGACTCAAAGTGTTAATCTTGGCTTTTCATGAAGAAGTGCAGCATCCAACACTGATGAATTATTTTTTTAATAACAGATCCCTAAACTGCAGGCTACACCGTTAAAAAGAGGCTGATTGGAAGAGAGTTCATTGAGGCTATTAAATGCAACTCTTCTGAACTGCAGTTTTTCTCTGGTACCCTTCAAACATTCTTATTCACCTGCAGAAAAAGGTCTCCAGGTGCAGATGGGATGGCAGGACTGAGCATTTGATTTACGAGGACGATTTCACAAGGGTGAAATTACCCAAGGGTGTATCGTGAAGATTAGACAGAACCCAGCAAATCTTTAAGATTTCAATGGCGTAATTCAGAAAGTTTGTTTGGGGTAATTATTGTATGTGATAACAAGGACATACTGCTTGAACTGTAGTTCTGTTAGTCATGTGTTATTATTAATTAAAAAAAAAAAGGGAGAGCCCTACAAGTTTGTTATGTGTCTTGGTTAAAAATTAAGTATTGTTAATGAAATTATTTGAAAGACCAAGCTGAAATTCAATTGAGTGTCCAAATAAAGATATATTCTAAATGTAATAAAGCACAGTTTATATTTTTCAGTAATTACCAGAACCTCTTGAGGTATATATATATAAAAGCAGTCCAAACAGCTTAGAAATTAGGGATGTGCCAACAAAATATATCTCTGTGCTTTCCTAGGAAGAAATAGGAAAATCTTCACAAAATCTCCATTCCTGTGTTTTCAGGTAAAAACATGGGTACGTAAATAAGTCTTGCAGAAGATTATCTATGAGGGGTTGGCTGGAGCAAAATTTGGAGCCAAAAACCTTCCCAGAAGGTGAAGCCTTGGCTTTAACCTGGCTCAGTCTTTCCTCATGATTTTTGCAGATGCCTGCAGAGGCCTACAGGTGACCTTTTCAAAGCTGATAGTCATTCATTCTGTTTCTTTTTTTCCCTTTTCACCTTTATTCACTTTAGAAGCAATCAAAAACTCCTTGCTTGAGCTCTTGTATTTAACCTTCTGACATAAAAACCTGCTACTCTCGTAACTTAATGTCTTTCCTAAAAGGTAGTAGTCTTTTATTTTCTTTTTTTCCTTTTCCTTTTGGTCTCACTTTCCCTTGAAGATCTGCAGCTTCTGTGCCAGCTTGTATCTGTTCATCTTTGCTCTGCCTTGCCATTGATCTGTCTGTGGATGGCTCCTCATGCTCATTTTATGTAAACTTGGCATCAGTGGCACACACTCAATCTCTCTGCTCCTAAATGCTGCCTTTTCTCAGTCAAATGTTTCGCTACCAAATTAAGTGTATTTTCTCTTTTCTTGGAAGTTGTCTTTGCAGCTGATATCTCTGTTGCTTTAACATATGCCCAACACTTTCTTGATGCTTTTCTCTTCTCCACTGGAGTTACCCATTCCAGGAACTTATAGATGGCCTTGCCTACATTCTCCATTGGCTGGCCATGCAGACATTTTCCAGACAGGCATTTTGTGTCAGGCTTGCTAATCATATTCTTGGAATCATTAAGGCTGGAAAAGACCTCTGAGATCATTGAGTTCAACTGTTAAACCAGTACTGCCACTTCCACCACTAAACAGTGTCCCTAAGGATCACATCTGTGTGGGTTTTGGGCTCTTCCAAGTTCTGTCACTTCTCCGGGCAGTCTTTTCCAGTGCTTGACCACCCTTTCCATAAAGAATTTTTTAAAATATCCAATCTAAACCTGTCTTGGCACTACCTGAGACCATTTCCTCTTCTGCTGTTTCTTGTTACAGTAATTTCACGATTATAAGCTGCACGTGATTATAAGCCGCATCTCCTGGTAGCCGGGTAGACCACAGGACTTGTCCATATATAAGCTGCACTTTTTTTTTTTTTAAAGGGAGGATCCATGTGTAACAAAGTAACAAATTAGTAACAGAATCGCTGCCAGCTGGGTTTGGTGTCAGCTGCTCAAGTTGCAAACAGTTTTCATAGATCAGCGAAGCCTTTAAAGGCAGCCCCAGTCACCCTCCCCAGCCAGCTCTCCCTTCTGGGTTGGCATTTCACTGGGATTTGTCCATAGATAAGCCACACCTGAATATAAGCCGCACTACTGGGGTAGGCTGGATTCTTCAATGAAAAAGGTGCGGCTTATAATCGTGAAATTACTGTAATTTGTAGAAGACACCAACCTCACCTCACTGCAGCCTCAGTTCAGGGGATTGTGGAGAGGAATAAAGTCTCCCCCTGAGCCTCTTTCTCTCCAGGCTACAGAGCTCCATCTCTTTCAGCTGCTCCTCATGGGACTTGTGCTCCAGACCCTTCCCCAGCTCTGTTGCCCTTCTCTGGACATGCTCCAGAATTTCAATGTCTTTCTTTTACCGAGGGACCCAAAGCACAGGATTTGAGATGTGGCCTCACCAGTGCTGAGTACAGGGGACAATCATGCCCTGGTCCTGCTCAGGATGCCACTGGCCTTCTTGGCCACCTGGGCACAGCTGGCTCGTGTTCAGCTGCTGCTGACAGCATTCCCAGGTCCTTTTCTGCTGGGCAGCTTTCCAGCCCCTTTGCCCCAGCCTGTGTTGCTCCCTGGGGATGTTGCAACCCAAGAGCTGGACCCAGCACTTGGCCTTGTTGAACATCACACAACTGGCCTCGTTCCATTGATCCAGCCTGTCCAGATCCCTCTGCAGAGCCTTCCTGCCCTCCAGCAGATCAACACTCCCACCCAACTTGGTGTAATCCATGAGTTTACTGAGGGTGCACTTGAGCCCCTCGTCCAGGTCATTGATCAAGATATTAATCAGGACTGGCCTGCATATCTCTAAATGCCACAACTATTTTTTTCTTCATAAATTCATAGAATTCAGTCTCCTTGAAGGTTGCATTTAAAGTAATTCATAACTGCAGTGTATCTCTATAGAGACTTTTATATTATTATTTTTCCTTCCTGCTCTAGTAGATTTATCTCGGGTTTTAAACTCTGCATTGAGTCTGAGATTAAGTGATAAAGCTATTTTCTGAACGATTAGAATTGGAGGGTGGTTTTTTTTCATTCTGTTCTCAATCAAAATTGATTTGTTCTATTATGTGTGCACAGGATTTGTGTGGTTATTCTATTCACTTGTGTATTTTTGTGAAATGCTTTTATGCCTATACTGAAGGAAAGAAGGAAATACATACAAATTTTTCAGAAGACTCCATGGTGGAAAGCATCCTATTCTCTGCTTGGAAAGCAAGCAGCAGGCTTTAGGTGTAATTGCTCTTTTTTAGTCTAATCTAAGCAGTTTAAGAAACTCCTTTATAGTTTGGACTTTGCCCATATGGAGATCCATGAAGGCCAGAATGGCTTGAATTTGTGCCTAGGAACAATTGACAGAATAGAGACTGGTGAGCACAGAAATTATCTCTGCTCTTTTGGGAGCCTGCCAAGATAAGCTGCTCTCCTCTGTATCAGCTGTAAAGTTTCTTTGTGGTCATTCTTCAGTAAAACCCCAAGTGGAGTACATGGTTCAAATTCCACTGAGATATAAAAGCAAACACAAATATGAAAGCTGACCCCTGAAGGAATGCAATTTTAACTATAAAGCCAAATTTTCTTTCATTTGATGATCTCGCTACTCTAATAATAAAATAATTAGTTTTTTAAAAAGTTTTATTTTTAATATAACAAAACCTGAAGGCAATGGAATTCACAACATGCATTCCCCCATCTGAGTAGGGTAGAAAGTTTTGGAGTCTTTGACAGCATCAGTTATGTCTTCCCTGGACTGTGCCTCTATCAGGTACTTTTCTCCCTAACTGTGCCAGGCAAGTCTGAAGTGATTTGGAGCTGGAAGATACATTTACAGTGGTGACATGGCCATTGGGACTGCTGCTTTCTATTTTCACAAGTCTTTGAGAAATTCTCTAAAAATTATGTGTGACATAGCAGAATTAATCACTGTGCACAGGAGATGAGCCCTGTATCCTATGTGCCACCCCTTCCAACTCAGAATATTCTGTGATTTGATGAAGTAATCCAAGCCTGTTGCTGTCCAAATAATTGTGTGAGCCCCCTCACCAGGATCCTGCACATCAAGGTGACAGACCTTGATGGTTGAGCTAAAACTGACCAGGCTGCATGTTTTGAGTTTTGCAATGACCCTGATTGGGGGAAAAAGACAGAGCTGTCTGCATATTGATGGGAAAGCAAATTGGAAGTGGTCCAGACTTGTTTGTGCACTCTCCAATTGTTCTGCTGCATCAATCTGTGCCAAGTGTTCCTGGAAGGGGAGTCCAGGAGGGGGGGGTGGAGAAGGTGATGACTTGTTATTTTCTTATCCTGCTAACCTGCAGTGTTCTTAATGGGAATAACTGGAAATGAAGAGGCTACTCAGGTGTAATGAGGTTTAACTAATGTAACCAATGTTTCAACTTGTTCTACTGCATGTTTGCTCTAAGGCTTGTTTACGTATTGTATAAGCCAAACTCGCCTGTCTTGTTGGGTGAGTGTGGTGGAGTCTGCAGGGCTACGTGAATGCACTGT
The DNA here is from genome assembly GCA_009812075.1 of Sialia sialis. Classification (NCBI taxonomy): domain Eukaryota; kingdom Metazoa; phylum Chordata; class Aves; order Passeriformes; family Turdidae; genus Sialia; species Sialia sialis. Next base: position 111,406 of record VRYO01000180.1, on the reverse strand, counting down.
AATATCTTACATAGCATTAATAAAATATGCCCCTGTGCTATGACACACTAATGGCACAAGAAACCCCTGTGCTTTTCAGACACACCTCAGAACGATGATATCAATTTTTTTGAGGATTTTGGGAAATCAAGCGCCCTCAAAAAATACCGTAATAGCTGCCTTTTGTATTAAAAAAATAAATCAAGAGGCCTGAGTTCCTGACAGAGGCAAATGGGAGTTGCAGGTTTTCTTATTGGTGGTCTACTGGATTGCTCTAAAATGAAGTGAAAATGTTGATGGACAGTTTCTATCAAGTGAGGTACTTATTTTTCTTGGTTTTTAAGCTCCTTTCCCGGGCTCACTGCCTTATTGGTCTTCTGGTGACCTTTTGGAGTTCATCACAAGAATATTTTTGGTATTTCATATAATATAGCTGCTATGAACAGCTGCTTTCTCTGAGAAGATCTAGTGGAATAAGAATGTAATAGTCATTATGCACAACACTTCCAATGCTAAGGAAAATTTTATTTTTCTCTTGAACTAAGCTTCATGAGTTACTATGAACCAAAATCTGGGAAAGAATTTTGCAAGTGAGCCAGTTAATCAGAGCTACTGTAAGTTGATCACTATTGTGCTGAACAGAAAAATGTTAAATTAGTCTGGTTATGAACAAAGTTCTGCAGTTAATATATTTTTTTGCCAATTTTGTTCATGAGAACTGCTTCAGCTCTAGAATCAGGTTCTGTTGTAAAAATCTGGGGCTTTGATGTGTAGAATTGCTTTTTGTTGTCCCTTCTGAACATTAGTATGTAATATTTGTTTGTCCTAAGAATCTGAAGTTTCCCTCAAGAGAATTATTCAGAATTATTATCTAGATGAAGTATTTAATTATAACCCATTGATTTAATAATCTTTGCAGAAAAATGTTTTGATAAAATTGAAGCATTTTATTATTATTTCTGTCACAGTACAAAATTATATATTTTAACATGAAAGCAATAATAAAATTTAATCAGAAAACTAAAAATAGAGCTCCACTGAAGCAATACATTTCCAGATTTTTTTTTCTTCTACTCTCCCCACTCTCCCAAAAGATTAGAAGGAAATGTATCTTCATAATCTTTGATTTTCCTGACTTTTCCTATTTTGATAGCCTTCCTAATGTGCTTATCATAGTTTGCTTGAGATGTATTGTTCAGAGTTTCTTAGGGTGACTTTAAGTGGAGATAGTGAGCATTGTATTTATGTATCATTTACCATGTGGCTTGTGTTTCAGTATTTCTGAGCAGTTATCTGACCTCCATAACCTGTGTTAGAGGAAGAAGGTTTGTGAAAAATGCTGGTTTTATAACAGGAGAGGCCATGACCCATAGTGATTTTTACTGGAAATAGTAGCTAGAAGGAAGAGGGAAGATGTCCCCTCATTTGAAACTTTGCAGTAGTTCGTTTTTTTGGTGGTTTTTGTTTGGGTTTTTTTTTTTTCATTATTTGAATTTTCAGTCCAATTATTTTGCGTGCCATGTAAGAAACTGCCACTTTCAGACTCTAGTGATGTTAGCCCAGTGTGGGGGTACCATAGGGATGTAAATCTGGCTTTCCCTGGGATTCAGAGGTGCTGGTGGAGCCAGCAAGGGGCACAGAGCACTGTGAAGGCATGAGACTTTACAGCTCTGTCTCTCACTGTCTTACATTCCTGTGTGTTCAGAAATCTACAGGCACAAACTCAGCCTTGAAGTAAAGGAAACTGACTGGTAAATTTTAAACTTACTCTGGAGCAGAATAGGTTTATCTAGCAAACTAGAGATAGTAGAGGAATTCCTTGCTGCTGTTATTGCCTTAAACTGAGAGGGTGCAGAGAAAATTGAGTAATGTGGGCTGCATGCACTGTGAGTGATTGGATGGCCTTATATATTTACATTTGACTTATTATAGTGTAGTCATTCTTCTTCGTCTTCTAAAATTAGCAAAGCACAGCACAATTATAATACTTTCATGCTTCGGGATAAGCTTTGCATTTCATTAGTTCATTGGTTCTTATTTATGCTATGTCAGTTCAGGAAAAAAAATGTTAAACTGGAATAACTTGTTTTGAAAGTTCAGTACAAGTGTGTGCTTTCTTCATCTCTAGTTTTGAATCTCCCACCTCTTCTGTTAATGTGAGAGTCTGCCTGCCTGTGCTCTCTGCTGAGCTGCAGACATCACTGTGGAGCAGCATCAAAGCTGTTTATTTACTTCCAAATACATGCATGCATTTGATGAGAAGTTTTTAGTTGACACCCCACTGAATCTTCCTTTTTTTTTTTTTTTTCCCTCCTCCCCCACACAAATATTTTTAGGTCAAGACTTGCTGGTAAAAATAGCAACAAGTTAGAGGCACCTTGCTTTAGCTTGGTTACGATTCTTGTTAGAGACCGGTGTTTGTGCCTGGCTGTGCCTTTGTCACCTGGAGACCACCATGATGTGAGTGGCCACTTCTTTCTCCTAAGTCAAGGCCTTCACAACAGTGGTTTCTAAATGTTGGGGAGGAAGTTTTCTCAGAAATGTGAGGGCAGCTTTTCTTCTGCCCCTCAACCCTGCTGGATATAGGACTGGAGGCGCCTCCTTGCACCTCCCCTGCTGCGGGGCTCTGTCTTACTCCATGCTTTCCAAGGAGACCACCAAGTGTGTCCCCAGGGAACCCCCAGAAGTTCCTGCTCCTCTGCCTTGGGCTGGCAGTGCTGCTGTGCTGTGGGTTTCCCCCACCTGGGCTGGATGCTTGTGGGAACGGAGATGCCCGTGTTCCTATGGGAAACCAGCCTGTTTGTGTTTATCTTCCTCGAGTAAAGCACAAGGAGCGCACGCTCTTTAAACATCACAGCCTTGCAGTATTTTTCTGGATGCTTTGAAAGCAGAAGAGCGCTGGGCTGGGTTAGCGGGCAGATGGATGGATGTGCCCCTGCTGGAGCGCTGCACTAAAGCAGCTTCAGACAGAGCCAGGAGGATGAGGCAGCCAGCAGCCACATTTCTCCTCCTCCTGTGACCTGGTGCAGAGCAGGGAAAGATGGAGCACCTGCCCTTAGCCCACTCTTCAGGGTGCAGCCACACACTTCATCTCGGGTCTTTCCTCCCAGCTGATGTTAATGGAATTGCCCTTTCTCACCACGCATTTTTCTCGCTCACAGGCTTCTCCGTGACCTTGCAGTGAAGTCATAAAAGCTTGAATCTTTGCTATCGCAGTCCTTGCCATAGCAACATGCGTCATAGCCGAATAATTATTTATTTAATGGGTTTAATTATGAAAACTGGGAAAGGCACTTACGAAAACTGGATCAGGTAGGGGGGAAAAAAAGCACTAGTTTTAAAGTAAAAACAAAAAGGAGCAACGCTTCCATGACACCTGAGACAGGAATAAGTTAAATACTGCAGCCATAGTTTTAACTACTTTACTTTTTTTTCTGTCTGCTTTTCCTCCTTTGCAATTGTATTTTCTTGTCCACTGTGCAAAAACCGTGCAGCTGCTTCAGTGTTCCCCCCTTTGCTATTTTCAAACCTATAAATACACTTCCTTTGTCATGTTGTTCCTTAAAAGCTTCACTTCCAGATAGCTTTGCTATTTAAAATCTTCCATCTTTCAATCTCATGCTATCGTGTAAAAAATAATTAGGATGCCTGAAATCAAATGCTCTTTTTCAGTCTTTAAATTTCATATTGTTTACATCTTTCACTCCATATGTTCAGAAATCAGTGTTTCTATTGACAAGCCTTCTCAAAAAGAACCATCTACAGGAACAAAATTTAAAGTATTTAACAACATAATAATAGCACATTGGTAGAGTAGAGAAACTACATATTTTTTATAGCAATGACTGCTATGCTCTGGAGGATTTCCTCATTTTTTCTTATCAGTATATACACCAAAATTTTCATGATCTGCAACACCTGGTGGACTGATCTCTGACTAGTAGTTGTTCTTATTCCTTCACTCATAAGGCAAGAAGGAGACAAATAGCTTTATTCATTCAATTTCAAACTTACTGACACATTGGGAATCTTTCAATTTGAATTGGTAGAGAACTCAGTAGCCATAGCAGAAAAGTACCTGGGCTCCTGGCAGAGATTCACTGTCCTTGTTTCTGCTCTCCAGGCTGCACTGGAGTCTTGAATGAGACTAGGAGCAAATGGAGTGGGAATATCAGAACAGGTTTCGGCAGTTCAGGATTTTATAGATGGCTCTTGCCACAAATACACTGAAGGCAGGTTGCGAAATATGACTTGGTGACAGAGCAATGAATTGTTAATCCAGGATGGGGCTAGAATTTCAGATTTGTGAGCTTTTGGCATGGAGAGAAGGGTGGGGTTTTGGAAAGAAATTCATTTGTTGGATCATGATATAAAATGCAAGGACTTTTGACTGCATAGCTAAAAAAATAACTTGGAACAACTTTTACTGGAGTCAGAAGCCATCATTAGTGAATATTCCTGCTCAGTCTTAATGCATGGAAGCAGAAATTCCTTTTTTTTTTTTTTTTTTTGATGTATGTGTTTGTTTTTGCTGGGATTTTTCTTGGGTTTTTTTTTCAGTGCTGAAAAGTGAAACTTTATGTGTTGGTGTGCTGGCTGACTTAAATGCTCTTACTTGCTGTGTAGGAAAAGAGACATCCACTCCCCTGCTGCCTGCAGAGAGCTTTGCGGGACATAATCTTTCTTTATTTCCCATGGAAAATTACTTTTGTTTTTGCATTTGATTCTGCAGATGTGATTGAAGACTGTGTACAGGACTTACAGGCTGATTACAGTATGTTGGAGAAAAGTCTTGCCTCAATAGTTACATTCTTGTTGTATCTTCTGGGCTGCCCACAAAAGTCTGCATTTTGGAATTGCAATGAGGGAGTGCCTTAGACTTGGGAGCTATTTTGTGGCATTGCTCTTCAGAAGAGGAGTCAGCAAAACCCTTTTGGTTGAAAAACAGGAAAGAATAAAGGGGAAAAGGCAGCTCTAAAAGCAGACTGTGAGTTCTCGCTGGTCCAAGTGCTGTGTGAGTGACAGATGTATTTTTTAACCTGTGGATGCAAACCACCTCAGGGCAAATAAATGCTTGTGCCCCCTGGGCTACAGCAGCAGAGCCTCAGAAGTACAGTTCTGGAGCTTTGTGAGGTTCACAGATAGACTTGGTGATGGTCCAACAAAGCATACTTTTACACTGCTAATTAATCTTTACCCTGCATTGAATCCAAACAGAAGTTTAATATTCAGAATATTACTTTTTAAGTTTCTCTAGGCCTTCAAAGAAAAAGCCATACCACGTTAAAAGCACTAATGCAAAGGTATGCAGAAGTGTGTACAAACTTGTAATGTATCTCTCTCTGCAGCTGTTTTGACTTAAACTGTCTCTCTTAGTCAAGCTTCCAAAATTTGGAGGAAACTTGAAGTGGAAAGTTTTCAATTAAAAATAGAAGGAGAGCTGCCATTTAAAAGCATGACACTGTATTGTGAATTTGGATAGCCAAGAGCTATCTGGGGTCATCCAAAGCATGTTGTGATACTGCTGGCTGAGGAACTTGGGGTATCTTGTCTGGCTTGTGTGTCCAGCAGATGCTTCCCTATTAGGGTGAACTTATCCGGGATCAAAAATTTGTTGTTTTGGTGACAGGCAGCTTTTGCATTTGGAAAGGCAGGTGAAGTTCTGGCCGTGTCCTTTCCTCCTAAGCTACTCCTCTCTTTCTGGGTCAGAGTGGTCCTTCTACAGGTGGGGCAGCACCCCCGAGTTTGTAGCTGCTGTTGGGAACGCGTGTGTACATTGTTTCTGCAGCAGAAACAAAGCACATCTACAGCAGAGCTCTGCAGTCCCCTGGAGTGACTGTCCTGGTGTAACCCTAGCTGGCAACCCTGTAACAATTACAGTAATTTCACAATTGTAAGCCACACTTGATTATAAGCCGCACCTCCCGGTAGCCGGGTAGACCACGGGATTTGTCCATAGAGAAGCCGCACCTGAATATAAGCCGCACTTTTTTTTTTAAAAAAAGCGAGGGTCCATGTGTAACAAAGTAACAAATTAGTAACAGAATCACTGCCAGCACAGGGTTTGGTGTCAGGTGCTCAAGTTGCAAACAGTTTTCATAGACCAGCGAAGCCTTTAAAGGCAGCCCCAGGCGCCCTCCCTGGCTGGCTCTCACTTCTGGGTTGGCATTTCACTGGGATTTGTCCATAGATAAACCACACCTAAATATAAGCCACACTACTGGGGTAGGCTGGCTTCTTCAATGAAAAAAGTGTGGCTTATAATCGTGAAATTACTGTACTTGGGAAGACCCAACATCCCTCTTTCCTCCTTCTTCCCACCCCTTTATGTGCTGAGCATGGTGTTACATGGCTTGGAACATGCACCCCTTTGGTCAGTCAGGGTCACCTGTCCTGGCTGTGTCCCTTCCCAGCTCCCTGTGCATCCCCACCCCCCTCACTGCTGGGCTGGGGTGAGAGGCAGAAAAGGCCTTAGTTCTGTGCAAACCCTGTCAGCACTAACAAAAAAGCATCTCCATTATCAACACTGCTTCCAGCACAAATCCAAGTTATAACCCCAAAGCAGCTCCTATGAAAAAAATGAGCTCTAGTCCAGCCAAAAGCAGCACGTTGAGACTTTCAGGAAAAAATGGTGTAGAAGAAGATATGCAGGTGGACTTCTTTCTCTGCTGTTGCTTATCTCTGCTGAATTCCTCCTCTCCTGACGTGTTGAATGCTCCTGCTTCCTACAGAAAACTTTATTCTTATCTTGGGCTCTGATTATAGAAGCCTGGAGAGTAGCTAGCCTGCAGCAGCCAGGCGGTGCTTCCAAGGAGAGGTGGTTTACTGGGAGCTTCAGAGATGAGCCTACACCTGATGAGAAGGGAGTGGCAGGAATATCTTGCACCTAAGAATACAAACAAGAAAAGCCAAAAGGAATAGGAGAACTTTGTAATGTTACAGTCTCTTCCATCTTCTTAAGCAAGGTCATTAAATTCACCCTTTGCCTCCATAAGGCTTTCTCACTGGGTGTGGGAAGCCTTAGACTTATAATCCAGAAACTGTTGACAAAACTCTGGTTCTTCCACTGTGTTTTTTTCATCTTTTCTCCTTGCCAGTATCTTGACAGTGAAGCTGTATTTCTTCAGAGGAAGATCAGATGTTCTTTTAACATTGCAGCAAAACTGTACCACTTAATCATGTTTTGATGCATAATGTAATCAGCTTGATTGCTTTTTAATATGTCATTCAGACCTACAGTTGCTGTCAGCTGGGCTGAATCTGTTCTCTTGGGGAATTTCAGTATTACTTACTGTGGATCACAGCACCTGGGGTAACATAGATTTTTTTCTTTGGTGCAAGTCTCTGTCCTCAGGGAAAATGGTGACCTTCAGGGGAGAGCTGAAGAAGCAAGGTGTGAAAAATGTGCTGGGTTCTTGGTATTCCTCTGCTTCTGCAGTGGGGAGGGAAGGGCTGAGCAGGGTTCAGCCTTTCTGCTCAGGTACCAGCTGGCACAGCTGCACTGGGGTATGACAGGCATAAGTGATGCTGGGTATGCACCTTGCTGGTTTTCTTTGGAGGAGAAGCTGAGAAGGATGAAGTGGCAGCCTGGAAACTATGCTACTGAACAGTCTTCCTTCTTGGATATTAGTTGTGCATGGCTTATTATGGTTTGAGCACTGCGAAACTATTACTGAGTTGTAACAGCTTTATATGTGTTCTGTTTACTTTGCAAATCACAGTTCCAGGTTCCATTAAGAGACAGGGTTTTTCTTTTTGAGTGTTTTGCTTTTGAAAGGCTTTATTGACAGTATGAGGTGTGAAAATAAGGAATACATGTGGCTGTGCTTTTTTTTCTTCTCCATCTGAGTGTTGTAGCATATAATCTTTAATATGAATGTGTTCTCACTAAAATACCAGCTGGTTGAATGTGGAACCTTTTCACGTTCTGCCTTCTTGATTAATTGTGAACTAGACAGGTTTGAGTAATTAAGACTTTCAGTTTTCTTATTGGGGTGAGCTGTTCATAGAAAATACGGGTGCTTCCATTTCTCCTTCATTTAAAGGAAGTATAAAAAAACCCCAAACTAATCAAACCCATGTGGACTCATAAGAAATCCGCAAGTGACATAGGTAAGAAATTACATTTGGCATTTTCATGTGTTTGCTTGCTTAAGCATACCATTATAGCTCTAAGTATTCACTATTCACTGCTTTTAACAGCAGTGTGCCTAATTTTCTGTGGCAAGATGCTTAGCTGCAGCTTGAATGAGTTAAAAATGGCAAGTAGCTGTTTTATATATACTGGGCACAGAAAAAAAATTGAACATAATGAAGTACTTGTGAAGTGTCCTTAAGGAAGAAAAAGGTCTCTGTGTGGGAGTGTGAGGAAGGATTAAAACTGAGACAGTCGTTAATCCCCCTCCCCTTTTTTTAAAGAAAGAAGGATTTCTAAGTAACACTGGAGAGAAGAATATTGCTAATTAGAAAGAGATAATAGCATATTGGTTAAAACAAGACTAATAACTCACCCCTTCAGGCTGATTCTGCACTGCAAGTGACTTTATCTTGCATAAAATACAGATACTGGTTTCATATTTTCATGTCTGCTTCTTTAGCCTTTCCTCCTCCTTTCCTTTCTCCGTAGAAAACTTTTTGGCGAGGCTATTGATGCAAATTTGACCTTTAAGTTTTTGACTGAACAGCTCGTGTATCAGGAAATAGCTTAGAATGTGCAAGATAATTTATTGCAGGAATTTGGTGCATTTTATCACTCTTTGAAACTTCCAAGGCCTTTCAAAATTCCATCTCTCTAATCTTGCCCTTTACCATGCTGTGTCGAGTGCGCTCGGTGGCGAGGCTGGAGAAGTGGCTGCCTTCTAAGTGCCTGGGTGTGTGGACAGGGGGATGTCTGTCTGTCTGTCTGCCTGTCTTTTTTTCTTTGCACCAAACTGTGCTCTGTGTTAGGTGCCAGCATGGTCTAGAGTGAACCAGCAGCTCCCTTGCCCATCTCGGTGCCCTGCTGAGCACAGGGTGCATCCCCCTCCGTTTCCTCTGGCTGTCCCCCTGCCTGCTGCTGCTGTGGCCATATATTAATATGGAGCAGCTGAAGTCACTCAGCTGGCTGTGGGCCAGCCTGTGCTGGATGTGCAGCTGGATGTGGAGAACACTCCAACACACAGACGGGGATGTGAGCCATGGAGAGGGGCAGCACCAAGGGCACAGGTACGTCTGCTCTTTCTGCCCTGCCACCTTCAGCATATCCAAATCCTGCACTTGACATTTCCTGGATTCCCCTTGCTAGACTCTCTCTCTGTCCCACTGGGATAATTCTACTTTCTCTCTGGGTAGGCTGATTTGTAAGCTAATGGTCTGCCTCCATTAAGTCATTAAGCAACCACGCTTCATTGGTGAAAGTCGTGTTCAACAGGCTTGGCTTTTAAGGTCAGTAGATCTCTGTGTAACAAAGGGCAGGTGTGCACCTATAAGCATATCATGCAAGCCAAGCTTCTAAAAATTGTGGCATGGGTTCTTAGTACATGATACTGTACAGTAAATAGAAGTAGCAGCTCAGATTTTTATCATCATTATTATCTTGAAGGTTTCTGTGTTAGCTGTTTCTTTTTTGGAAAAAGTCAAGCATTTTGCCTAAAATAATGTAGAGCTTACTAAATTTGGCTGAAAAAAATTGCATGAGATCTGAAGTCATCTTGACGGGGATTTCATGTCCTAAATTGATAAAGCATTTTCACAGGCAAAGGAGTGGTATTTCTCTTTGTTTGTAATCTCAGTGCCTTTTCACTTGGATGTAAAGAGACTTTGTGGTGAAACACTAACTGGATTTACTACAGTGGGTAATAGGCTTTTTCTTGAAACAATGTTTGTCAACTTTAGGGAAAGCAGTTCCTCATAATCTTTTTATGAGCTCTCCTCAAGAACTGCAATAATAAATAAAAGGGCAGATGTTTGACAACGTACCACAGAAAGCTAGCAAAAAAGCTCCAATGGGTTTTGCTTCCTTATATATAGCTTGAAGGAGAAAAAAAAATCCTAGTGGGAGTTTGATAACTGTCTAGATTCTCATAACTGCGTGAAAAAGCCTAATAAACAATTGGAATTCAGTCTTTGCTAAGGCAGTAGCTTTTTCAAACTTCTGTGCTACTGAAATGATTGGTGCTTATGTTTAAAATTGTGACTTCTAGTTTACCAAGTCTGTTGCAAAACATTTTGTTTTATCTTTGTGCAGTAGATCTGGAAAGTGCCTGAGTCCACACTTTTAAGAAAAATTGTGAAAGGCAAAGAGAAAAGAGAAACTGTGTTTTGGAGATGCCCTGCACACTTTGCCTCTCTCTATGTGAAGAACAGACTTTTCCTGCCTCATGTGTCACCTGTGTTAAAGAAATCTCTGTGAGATAATGTATTGTCCAGAGATAATTGGTGTTCACTCCTCGAGTGAGAAAATGTGAAACTAACCTTGTCTGCTGTCATGTTCTGGGTACTGATGTTCTCATTCTGAAATTCAACTTAACTCTTGCACTATTTCTGCTTTCAGTTGTTGTACTGACTTTGCTTTAAAGGAGGAACTTAGCTCTGACCATGTTTTCACGTTCACTCAGCAGTAGTAAACACTCACGTGAAGGTTTTGTTCTGTGTTTTTGTTTTGGTTTTCTGTTTGTTTTGGTTTTTAACAGTAGACTTTGGGTTAGTGCTTATAAGACTGGGATCTGAGGTATTTCTTGATTTGTGTGAATTCTAGTGTTCTATACATGCAGTTTTATCTGTAACTGCCTTTTGTTTTATAAGGCTTGCTCAAGCACTTTCCTCTGCCTGCATTTAACTATCCAGCTAAAAGCTGGGGAATAATTTGCAAAGTATGTTCTGAATGGCAAATCTTTATAACAGCCCGTATGAAATACAACCAGGATTTCTTATTTAAGTGTCAGGATCTGATGGTAATGCAAAATAAGAATATCTGTAGAGAGGAGTGAAATAGTTTCCAGTCACTTATTTCAATATGACTTTCTGTGTGCTTAATAAAAAAATGGAGAGTATTAAATGTCCCAGAAAGGACTGGGATTGATGGCAAAGTTTTCCACCTTTCCAGTCTGTCAAACTAGATGGCTTAAAACTGAGTTTGAACTCTCTTGTGGTTTTAATTTTTATTTCTGTGTGCATGCTTCCCCTTCTGTATGTAGTTTTTCAATACTTCTTAGGAGTATCAAGAGTATCACTTGTGCTTTCTTACAAATAGTTTGTGTACTTGTAGCACAAATACCAACCTCTTTGCTTCACCTCAATATGGACAAAAACTTTTTGTTTATGCTCTGCTCTAATCCATAGCTATTGAAGTAATTATTTGTTGCTCTCAGATTAAAATTTCCTGTTAAAGCATTGACATAATTCCTGTTGAAATATTTCTTAGCCTTTCATAATCTAAGACAAAATAAATATGTTGCCTGACAGGAGCTTGTGCTTTCTCTTTCCTTTTGGTTGTTTACAAACTTGGTTTTATTCCACCTGAGCAGGATTACAGTGACAACATGGGTTATGTCTTTCCTATCACATCCCAACTAAATAAGATAGATGAGTATTTCCTAATGATTGACACGAGTCAATTGGCTAAATACCATGACAGGAGATGTCAAATGCAAGAGATGTTAGTTTGCACTTTGCATTGCCTTTTGTTGTCACTGTTGATATTTTGCACAGGTAAACCCAAAGTCAGTATGATAACTGAAGTTTTGCCTAGTGGGTTTTTGTTTGTTTTTTTCTTCTTTTTGACTTCTGAAAAGCTGGGACTTGGTTTGCTCATGGAGCTACTGCTGTTTATGCTGGGCTGCTAAATGTCTAAACATGGGCTGAAGCTGTGGTGAAAACAGTAGCCTACAACCAACATTTTAGAATTTGCAGGTGTGGGCAAGGTCTCTTTGAGATTGCTGTGCTGCTTTTGGACCTGCAGGTGATAGCAAGAATAGTCTTGCATTCAGATGGTATTTCAGAAAAATTCCTTGCAGGTGACGTGAAAGAGAACGAGCAGTTGTGTAAAACAGATGCTTGAATGCTTTTGCATATGTGTATGTTTGCCACTGAAGGACCCTCTAGAGTTTACCAAATGCATGAAATTTGCTCAAATTAATAAAGCTTCTTTTTTGACAGTCCATTTGTGGAGCTGCTGCTTGTGCTGCACAGAGTGGGAGAGGAGTTCTAAAAACTCAAATGGCAAAAGAGTCTTTTTTTTTTCTTTTTGCTAACACAGCATAGTTAACCCATTTTTATTGTCGTAAGAAATGTTATCTATGCTTACTAAAAAGGATCCTTAGCTTTGTATGTGGCTTAATTTTTAACTCCTCAAACCATTCTTGGTTTTACCAAGAACAAAATTATAACTAGAAATAAAGAACACAATGCTCTACTGTCACTTGCACATACTGCAGTGACCCTCAACAGCATTGAATCATCCTGTGCAATTCTGATCATTTAACTCACTTCTTCACAATTTTTAGAGGATTTCCTCCACCCCAAGACTATTTCTTTCATTTAAATTCTTTGTCTGTTATCATTTAGTCTGAGGAAAACAGTCATCCTTATTAACATGATACTGAGGTCATTTTGATGTCATTCTTCAGAAAGAACTTAAATTTCTTTGCAACAGGACACTGCTGTGAAAACTGGCTCTTTAAAATGAACTACTTTATTTGCATTGTAATTTCAGCTGGGCCTTTAATCGAAGGCAATTCAGTTAAGTCTCTACATCAGCTTTAGTCTGTGAAACTGATTATCATTTCTTTCTGAATAGTTGGCAGTGTGATCAATATTTCTGTGGCTTAGTATTCTAATAGTAATGGCAGCAGTGAGGAGAGGATGAATTGAGGCAGCTGCCAAAAGTGGCAGCCAGCTTCTTCCCTAAATGACAATCACAGAGCTAAACTACACCAAGAGCAGCCACAGTCCAAGAGAAACACATCAGGAACAGTTTAAAATCATAGTGCCACATCTTGATGGCATCTTTTGTTTTCCTAATGGAAGAAGTGTCGTCAACGTGTTATTATGCCAGTCCTAGTCACCCATTTTTACAAACTGGTAGCAGAAGACTTCTAAGATTCCTTTGTTGGCTCTGAGATGTAGGACACAGCTAATTAGCAAGCTCCTTCATTTGAAGCATCTTCATTAGAGATAATGCCTAATCATGGTTAATGACAGTATTTATTATAATAGTGGATAGTCTGGAGCTGCATCAAATAGTGATTTGTTACTCAATGCTGCTGAATAATTAGGTTGTTCCAGTAATCACCCTGTCCATGGTTATTTTCTTGCAAGCACATCTTGTGTATTGGAGTATTGTGACTGTCTTGCCACTGGTATTCTTTCTTGGACACACAAGATTCCCAGATGATACAAGCTGTCACCCTCTTCCCTAACTCCTCCTCAATATGATTCAACTGTTTATTATTTTCTGCCCCACACCAGGCAATAGGACACTTCTTAGAAATCAGTTGTTCTGTCTTGCAGGATGTGTAAGGTATAGAGGCAACATTTTTTTCTTTGTTTTCCTTTGCAGATAGGTTATTTCCAGACAAGACTAACCTTAGGCTTATGAGATGCTGTAATGGCAAAACTTCACCATGCAGAATTTAACCATCCCTTTTTGCTACACACACCCAGTCATTAGTAGTGTTTTGTTTAGTTTACACAATTATCTTATGTAGATAAAACGAGTTACTTTTTATAAATGTGGTTTAATAAGCATTTACACAATATGGCATGGCTTAGATGACCCTTAATCACTTGTGATTCAACTTGTTGGATGAGCAAATTTGCCAGTATTTATTTTATGTAAAACACAGAAATGAAACTTTAAAATTAAGCTGTATGTTAGCACAACTGCATCCCTCAGACAACTGTGTGTCATATTGAGCAATGCTGGGAGGACAGTTGATTGCAGGAAGTCTAAAAATACTTTGTATAAGTTCATTGCCTCAGACACACTTGAAGTGACTGGAAACTCAAATGTACGCTTGTTTAATATCCCACAGCTTGCAGTTCCAGGGTTTGGAACAGAGAGCCTCTATAGAAAAAGTCGTGAAACTTTGAATTTGCGTTTAGAATCAACATCAACTGTCTCATCCTGCGCAGAGTTACTGCAGCTTCTCCTTCCCCCTGTAAACATCTGGGATTGTGATAATTCTCTAGATTACCTTGGAAAAACAACAGGACATTACACTTGCAGGAAATCAATTGTTGTTCTCCCTGTCCTCCCAAGATCCATGTCTGCAAGTGTGTGTGCACCCATGCACAGCTGCAGGGAGATTCTTGGAGGATGAGCAAGAGTTGTTTTCTTTATGATCTTAAGAGGCACCTCTGATCAAGTATAAATAAATACAACCAGCTTTCCCTTTTAAGTTGGAATCCTGGAGCCAAAGTATCCAAGATGCAGCCACATGCAGTCTGTACAGACATCCTTCCTGCAGATGGCCTGGGGGAACTGTGGTCCAGGGAGGAGTTCAGTGGGTGGAGAGGTGTGTGCCACCCCACACATCCCTCTGGAGCAGGACAGGGACCAGGGCTTTGCTGAAACACACATGGTGTGTTGCTGGTGTAATACTACAGTAATTTCACGATTATAAGATGCACCTTTTTCCTTGAAGAATCCAGCCTACCCCAGTAGTGCGGCTTATATTCAGGTGCGGCTTATCTATGGACAAATCCCAGTGAAATGCCAACCCGGAAGTGAGAGCCGGCTGGAGAGGGCACCTGGGGCTGCCTTTAAAGGCTTCGCTGGTCTATGAAAATTGTTTGTAACTTGAGCATCTGACACCAAACCCCGCCCTGGCGCGATTCTGTTACTAATTTGCTACTTTGTTACACATGGATCCTCCCTTAAAAAAAAATAAAAAAAGTGCAGCTTATATATGGACAAGTCCTGTGGTCTACCCGGCTACCGGGAGGTGCAGCTTATAATCAGGTGTGGCTTATAATTGTGAAATTACTGTACTTTAACTGCTCAGGGCTGATTAATCAGTTTTCCCTCTTCTTGCAGGTCTGTTTCTCCCATGGTATTTTGTACCTGGAACAGCTTACCCTGTACATATTCTTGTCTATGGTTTCTTCAATGCTTTCCCCTCTTCCATAAAACTCACTGTACTTTGTGAAACATTTCAAGTGTGCTTTTAATAAGTAAAATTAATGAGACTGCTCTGTTTTTCTTTCTGACTGTAAATTTATACCATAAAATCTCATGTAGCTTCAATTCATATGTTAACAAATGACTACTCGGTACGCTTGGAACAATGGTTGAAATCACTGTCTTACCAAATGTTGGTAATTTATAATTGTAAAATCATGTTCTTTCTGGTGTATGCATACCATATCTCTGTATGTAATAATGTACAACAGAAATTAGGGGCAGGAGGCAGGTTCCAAAAAAAGATGTTATCCTTTCTTTTCAGCCCTGAATGTGCACTACAGAGATTAGAAGATATCACAGGTTGGTTATTAGCAACATCTTGGGTCTGGAGCTCACTCTGCTAGAGCTCTGCTGCCTCTGAAGACTTGTCTAGGCCAGCTTTTTTATTTTGACTATTAGCAAGACAACGCCCTGGAGCTCCTTGCTCTCCAGCTGGTCTGTCCCTGCTGATGGTGGTTCCCTGCTCGCCTGTCTGACAGGGCTGGCAGGGGGATAAGATCAGCAGGAGCACTCAGGACTCCTTGCTCTGAGCAGCCGGGATGCAGTGGGCTTGTCAGGCTGTGTGTAAGTGTGGAGCTGCCCAGGGAGGGTGTTTGGGGAGCTGGGCAGGCTGAGATCCGCCTGGCTGCAGACGTGGTCTCGGCAGTGCCGTGCAGCCAGCGTGTTGAGGTTTGTGGTTCTGAGCTGCATCCATTGCAAATCCTGTAGGTGAGGTTTGAAAGCAGGCTGGCCTGAGGAGCACCTGCACTTTCCCAGGACGGACTCTTTTAAATATGCAAAATTACAAAAACACCCAAACAACCCCAATCCTATACGTAATGTGGTCAAATGTCCACCTCCAGAAGCATTTTCTCATCTTTAAAGTTTTCCGTGGTTGTAAGTTCCAGTGCAGCTTCACACTCTGCTTCATCATAATGAAGTCAGAAAGAAATTACTGTCAGGTGGGAAGATATTTCTTAAAGCCTTCTTTCAACATTTGCACCTATTGCAATGCCCTGGTTAGAAGTGTGGAGCAATCTGTAGGTTCTGACCAACGAGAAATGTGCCAGAAATAGCATGTTTTTATGATCCAAAATGACTTGTCAGGCATCAAGCATTATTGTGGTCTTGCATACCAAGCTTGAGATAATAATTTCCTGATATGTGGCAGTAATTGGAAATATTTTTAAAATTATTTTTATAATTGCAGTTCCTATTCCAAAACAAATCACTATTTCCTACTTGTCCTGCACTGAAAATCAGCTTCTTCCTGTCTTTCACTCTTCTCCATTCACTGTTTGCTTGCATGTTCATGCAATTTTAAGATGCCTATCTTGCACTAGGAGAAGTTTTTAGGACCTTGGAGCTCAACAAGAATAAGCAAATCCAGGAATTGCATGATTCTATTACTTGGTTTCTATCAAGAGGAAGGCAATTTCTGAATTTAATCTTAGTTTCTTCTGAATGATGACCTGCATGCAGGAATTCTTACCTTCTGCTCTCTCCTATCCTTCCTCCCCATTCCAGATTCTCCAGAAAGACGAGGAGAAAGGTGAACAGTGACTTGATATGTTTGATTTTTTAATCTTTTTTTTTTTTAGGGCCACTTCTTTTCCCCCTTTTTTTTATCCTGTGAGCACTCTTGGTGATTCACTGGTCTTTCACCACAATGAGCAATACCTGGGCACCTCTGTGATGCTCAGATTGGGTCTGGTCAGCAGCACAGTGTGTTTATTTCTGGCCATGTTGGGCCCTTCTGTTGAGAATAACAAAAATGATTGTGGGAGAAGAATGGTGCACTGATAAATGAGTGACAGAAAGCCAATAAATTCTGTGCTCTGCTATTAGAAATGAATTCTCTCATCCTAATGCAGCGCCCCTGGGCTTTATGTGACTCTCCTACCTGAGCTTAGCATTACTTTAATCTAAATGGCAATTTTATAGAGCTTCACACAGAGGCATTAAGCAAACTTGGGATGCATTGTAAAACCAACTTCATATAAAGTTGATCTCTTGTTGTTTTTTATTTAATTTTTTTTTGAGACTGCAGCTCATACATTTTTTGACTTTTTATTTAATTAACATTTTGGATCCCTATGAAAACTAGCATAATAACGTCAGGAATCTTATTACAGATAGACCATCCAATGGTCCAATGAATTTCAAAGTTTTAGGTTGCCTAACATGTCCCATTATAGTATTGTCTTGGCTAAATCATGTTTTAACTGGTTGTGCTGATGACTTTTGGTCCTGGATATCTATTGTAAGCTGTGTGTGAGAAAAGGAGTAAAAATGAGATAATTACTGGTTTGTTTAAGCAAGATGTCCTGCTTTGTCCTCTGCCCCTGTTAAATTGTTTCAGTATCAAGGCTGAGAGACTCTGGAAGGCATTTAATGATTTTCAACAAGGGGTTTTTTTTTGTGATGGTGGGGTGGATGAGTGGGAAGGAAAATCTTGGTCTCAGAAGGAAGAGACTTTTGGAATATTGTTCAAATTTGAAAACAACAGAAAGTTCCTGGATGGGACAGAATTAAGTATTTAAGTCTATTAACAGCTCAGCAGTGTAAAGACAGACACCTCTGCACTGTGAGTGTTCCATGCTTAGTTCCAGCTAACAGTTGCCCATTCTAGGTGGATTTCAGTGTTATGCCAGTGGCAGAATAATAATGCCACTTTTAATACCAATATTTTGATACTTTAGATGAATTAAAACATTATTAAAGAGTTATATTTTTCCTTCTCTTTGTAGCCAAATCACAAGCATTTTCCCTCCTCTCCTCTGTCTTGTCTCCTTTTTATCAGCTCAGTTATTTTGTTGAAATAGTGGAAGAAGTGTTGTTGATTTGTATCTAGAGTTTTGATTGTGTGCATTTTTAAAACTGTATTGCAATTTTATATTCTATTCTGAAGGACTAATATGTATTTGGGTAGCAAGGGTAAATTATTTATAAGTCTTTACTTACAGTAATTTCACGATTATAAGCCGCACCTTTTTCATTGAAGAATCCAGCCTACCCCAGTAGTGTGGCTAATCATCAGGTGCGGCTTATCTACGGATAAATCCCAGTGAAATGCCAACCTGGAAGTGAGAGCTGGCTGGGAGGGTGCCTGGGGCTGCCTTTAAAGGCTTCACTGGTCTATGAAAACTGTTTGCAACTTGAGCACCTGACACCAAATCCTGCTCTGGTGGGATTCTGTTACTAATTTGTTACTTTGTTACACATGGATCCTTGCTTAAAAAAAAGGGGAAGGGGGGGGGGATGTGCGGCTTATATTCAGGTGCGGCTTCTCTATGGACAAATCCCGTGATCTACCCGGCTACCTGGATGTGCGGCTTATAATCAGGTGCGGCTTATAATTGTGAAATTACTGTAATTATTTGAACTAGAGCTGTCTGCCTTCACTTTGGGATGTGCAGAATGATATGCTAAAAACAGAACTGCTTGAATTGAGTGTGCTTGTGGAAAAGTAGGGCATAACACACACATATTTTCAAAGATACATGTTTTGTTTCGAATGTCAAATTCCACAAAGTTACTTTTTGGTATCTTAAAGTTTTTTAAAAAGATTGCTCAGCAAAGCAAGAGTCCAAGTCAAATCCTGACTTCTGCTGGGCCAGCTGAGTCAGTGGCTTACTAGGCAGGTAATTTGGGATAACAAGGTCCAAAGCCTCATTGCCCTGACATTGTCATGCTGGTTTTCCCATTCTGCATTTCCATCTTAGGTGCGTATTCTGGCAGTGGAGTGAGATGCATTCGGAAGAGTTTTGTATGCTTGGTCCAGCAAAACGGGCTGATAATCAGCACTGTAAATGTGTAAAGCTGCTTCATATTACTTGTGTTAGTTGTGTGTGTGTTTAATATTTTGCTTTTCTCATTACCCTCATCTCTCAAATAGAACAAGTTCTATCTGTATGCCTTATGTTACTTTGAATTTGGATGGTCCCAGCTTTGTGAATGAGGGGCATTAATTAGTGCAGCATTTTTATATTGATAACAGTAAAAGAGGCAGGGGGCTGTGCTTTGTGACCTCCACTTGGTGGTACCTGGGGAAGCAGCTTGTGCTTCAGAAAAGGCAGCTACTGGTGTTCTGTGAAGCTTTTTTTCCCAACATCATATTTATCAACTGTAAACATGAGAGCTGTTGTATAGGATGCATAGCATATATATGCCAAATTTAACCACAGAATGTGGCTCACAACCTGCTGGATAGAAGTGACATCAGTTTTAGGCTTGTTTAGCAGTGTTTTCCCTGCACAATTCCTTTTAACCTGGGAGGCAGAAGCTGTGCCTGGCTTGTGGCAGTGAGTCTCTGCAGGACTGATAGCAGAGTAAGCCGATTAGCATGATTGATACTGAGTGTCAGGGGACTGCCATAATGGGCTACCATTGAGACTGCATTGTGAAACCACACACGGATGAGGTAATCTCATTAGATGATTAAAACCTTCATTGAGTCTCCCAGATTGCAGAGCTTTCAGTGGTGCTGCTGTTGGGAACTGATGCTAAGTAAGTGTAGTGCTCTCCTTGGAGTGAAGCTGAAATGGAGATCTTGTTGGGTTTTTCTCCTGGATAATAATTGCAGCAGCTGGAGGCTGATGAAGAACGTTCCATCTTTCTGTGTTTAAAAGTAAGGTTCTGTATGGTGATGCACTTTTCTCTTAAAATCATTGTCAGGCTTGTGCTGGTTTTATCATGCTTTGCTGTTCTTTGTGAAACTCTGCACTGTTAATGTTGGCTAGATGTGCTTTGTGTACTATGGGGTATCTCAGTGGTGTTTTTGTCAAGTGTCTGTGCTTTTCCTGCAGGTTGGCTTTGCCTTTGGGATGAGGTGGAGTGTAAGTGTGACTGCTTATCCTCTTGCCTGTCCTGTTTACAAGCAGTGTGCAGGCAGCACGTGCTCACACCTGTGCTGGTGGTGTGCAGAAACCCCACTGGTTCCAAGGAGCACATTGCAAACACTGAATTTCAAATTACAATTATTATGCTTCATTAGTCATATACTTAAGCTTTGCTTTTGCTAGCAAGCTACAGAATTTCTTATTCTGGATCAATATTTATAATGCAAGGGTTACTAGACCAGAATTTTGGAACGTCAGGACTGCTGTTGTGAGACTGGTAGTGACCACTGTTGCTGTATAATCAGATTTTTCCATATTAGAAAATAGTGAATCTGTTGGGAGCTTGGGTACAAACAGAAGAAAGATTTGTAACTTCCATTGTGTGTCCTGCAGTTTGTCCATTTGTTTTGCTTACAGAAAGTATTCTATGACACAAATAAGCACATCCAATGAGACAAAACCACACATATTCTATTTTTTAGCAAGGGAACCCCAGCAATGCATTATCTTCTGAATTCTCTCAAATGTGATTCATTTATTTAGCAGTTCTGCAAGGAAGTGATCTTTGTCAAGGAACTATTTTGGATCTAGTGTCAGAAAAAAAAATTAAACCAACCAAACAAACAAACACAAACAAACAACAAAATATTAAAAAAAAACAAACACCAAAATCAAAAATCTACCACAACAGTTTATTCTAGTATGTGAAGAAGTGGGGCAATATACACACTGTATTTGTGTATTTGACTAAAATAAAATCTCAAACTTGTACAAGTTAGTAGCAGGTTACAGACACCAGTATTGTATGGATTGTGATCTGCAGAGCAAATGCACATCAAGTTTTCAGGTTTGATTTTAACAGCTTGCTAAAAATGGCATAGCTTGATGATAGGAGACATCATCCTTTGATTGATTTTAAAATCCAGAGTTATACAGGCTATCAGTGATAGGCAAATTGGAGGTAGGCCAATAATTTATATCCAAAATCAAGTGAAGTTTCCTCAAATACCAAATACTTAGGAAAATAAAAGAATTGAAAAGTATTCTAACTTTTTTCATTTTTAACTGTTCACAAAGTGTTATTTTACTGTAGTTGTCTTTCTGTGTTTTAGACTGAAGTGAATTGACTCTTACAATACCTTGTGAATGTATACTTATGAAAATATTTTTCATTTCAACTTCAGCTTGCTCTCAAGTATGAATTATCTCAAGATCTCCTTTTTGGAGACCTAGATCAAGTCCTGATGCTTTCTGAAATGTTTGGGGCTACTCTATTATTGGCACTATTTTGCAGTTACTTTTTGCCTTAAGGGCAAAGCCAGGCATCGTTATGCAGCTGTGTTTTGCCAGTGAAGGACCTGTTCCTCTGAACAGAATATGAAATTCTGGAGTGTTTCCATGAAACAAGGCAAGTGTTTTGAGTATGAGAATAGAAAACCTCCTTTGTTGGGAGTGCAGCCCAGCTTGCCCTTCCCAGAGCATCTCCTGTGAATGAAGGAGAGAAAATCACAAATGAGAGACCTCACAAGACCCTTTCCAAAGGGAATGAGTTACTGGCTTTGCTTCTTCATGCTTTCTTCTTTCTGCATGTTGGAAGTGCTTAGAAAATGAACTCTGGGGGTGATACCTCAGCCCTGTTGGGTGTTGGAACAGATGAGTGACTTCAGGATCACCAAGACACCAAGACGAGGAGGGAGATTCATCCATTATTGTTTTTCTTAGTCTGCCTTTCTTATTTAAAATTTATATCTCTTTTCCCGCTTATATAGGCTGGTTGTAAAATGGCTGAAAAAAATCCATAATCTCTTTTGGTTCAGATATACTTCTTTCAGCTCTGTCTCTGTAAACTGAATCCCCTGGAAAACAACTGTAAATGACCTGTCTCCAAACACCTCTCCTGACTGAAGTGAGGAAAAAAAAAATTTTAATGTCTTTTTTTAGATAAATGTTGGGTAGAGTGGAGAATTGGAGTCAAGTGCCCGAGCTGTTGCAGAAGAGAGGGGGGTAAGACTGAGCCCTCCTCCTTAGAAAGTGCAGTGGAAGATCTAGGTTTCCCAGAATGTTTTTTTGGTCCTTATTCTTTGTTCTTAAAGAAAACAAATAGGTTTTTTCCACTGGCTAAAATGTTGATGGTGGTAATTTGTGCTTTGCCCACCAATTTCCTTTCACTGTAAGTAATCTATATCCGCTGTTTCTTTGTTTCTTTTGCCTTGGGTTAAGCCAGGTGACTTAAACTACTTGATTGCCTGTCTCTGTGAAATGTTCAGGAGTTATTTTGCTAAGCATGAACCAGCTCTTGAGCCATCTTTTTTTTTTTTTTCCAAGAAACTTTCCACATTTCTTAAAATAGTGTGTTCACAACATATTTTGCTCCACTGTTTCGTGCTGTTTTCTTCCTTCCCACCTCCCATAACAGCCTGGTGGGTGAACCCAAGCAGCAGCTCATGATCTACCTCTTTGCTATTTCTTTTGTAATGTGTTTGCAGAGCTGGCTGGCCTGCCTCCAATAGTGCAGAAGTGTGTTTATACACGCAGCCTAACAATAGTATCATAACACCAATTTGTTTTACCTGGGCTGGAAATAACAATCTAAATATTGTGAATCAAAGAGAAAGCAGTCATTTGTAAATGCCTCTCTACCCTGCCAGCTCATTTCTGTTGAGTGTGATAAAGTCACTGAAACTTTTCGAACATTCTGTGGGAATTTTGTCAGTTCTGTCAGGATGATGTGATACCTCTTCTAAATGCTAAGAGAAGTTCAGCCTCTCCCCCAAGCTGCATCCAATGCTGCCAGGCAGAAGGCGATTGATTTGTATGTCGAATTCAGGCACAAGGTATTGCAGAAAATCATCTATCCCTGCCTCCATGGGGAGGAATTCATAGCACAGCAAACCATTACACTGATAACCACTAAACTATGCTTTTATTGTTGTTTTTGAGCAGAGTTGTAAGAGGTAGAAAGCCTACAATAAATACTGGTTATGCTTATTTATTAGTCATGAAGTGACTAACAAATTGATTGATCAACGCGTTTTGGTTAAGGTGCCAAGACATTAAAATAAGTGCTTTTTATTGTTACTTTCATCACCAAAATAATTTTCCTCTGGATTGAAGCAATTTGGATTGTGTCCATCAGTAGCTTATGTGAGCAGCCCTAGCAGTATTTATACTATTCACATGCCATGGGGCCTCATGTTCTAAAGTTTATGCTTTTGAACCTAAACACTGTGGCTATATCATCCCATCCTCAAGACCTTCTGATCCTCACTGGGTGGTGGTGTCATTTTGCTTTAGTAAAATCTGAGTTGACTTGCCCACTCTGTTGGAATATATCTCATTTTCTGTGAAAAATTTTTAAATGGGAGTGTAAGAACGGATGTTCTGGCCACTCTGGCACATCAGCTTGCTACCAAAAGTGAGAATGCTTTTGTTTCCACGTCACTCAGCCTTTGGCCTCTCTGCCTGTCGAGCATAACTGAGTGCTCTCAAATCATGTAGCAGCTCCAGTGAAGTGGCACCTGCCTGGCAGGGGGCTGGAGCTGACAGCAGCAGCACAAATAAAATGACATTAGTAGTGTCTTGCCTGTGCACTCAGTGACAGTGAAGATAAAGTCACTCTGCATCACTGATTTCCAAAATTCTGGTTTGATGCTGTTATTGCTGGTCTTAGTTTGTCTCTCGTGATTCAAGTTGTGAATAAGCAGTTTCAGCTCTGCAGCTTTCTGGGACAAAGAGGCAAAACAACATGTTCAAATTTAAATTATCAAATCAGTTGTGTGTCTAACTGGATTCACAATAATAATGTTATATGTAGGTTTAGGAGCTGGAAAATACAGTGGTGGAAATCTTGTACAAGACACTGTACAAAATGAAATCTTGTTTCTGATTTCGTGCCTTTTGCTCTTGTCTCGTGGCTCTTTCCATTTCAAGGACTGAAAAATGGTCATTGTTAGAAACAGAATACGCTTTTTCAATGTCATGATGCAGAGACTGAAAAACAGCCAGTGCTATAGCAAATCATTATTACTTATTACATTATTGTGAGTTATTATTGCTGATAAGTGGCCCCAGGATGAAAAGGGTTAAGGTAGGAGTTGAGATAAAGTACTTGCTGAATTAAGTTGTTTTGTCCATTTGAGGTTATCCGCTATTAAAAATATTTTGAAACTTCTGCATGTGTACCTTATAAGTCTGTTAGATGACAAACAAAATGTAGAAAAACATGTTTTTCCCTTTCCACAGTCACATTGTTCCTGAAGTGCTGGCAGTGGTAAGAGCTTCCAGTCAGTAAACAAAGTAGATGCCGTTTAGGTGTATAAGAAAGACAACAAATACAGTAAAAGGAGTCCAGTTTTAGAGGTTTTTTTCCTGCCTGTTAGTTAAAAATTAAACACTTTTATAGCAAATGAAACCAGTTATGAAACTCTCACCAAAAAAAAAAAAAAAAAAAAAAAGAAAAAGTGGTAAAAACCAGTTGGATAATGCAGTGCTTGCTTTTCACGTCAAAGAGCAAAACGTAAAAATGCAAAGTACTTTGCAGACCAGATAAGGTAAAGGATAACACTTGAATCTGCTCAAAACTACCGAAGTAAATAATAAAAATCTGATGGGGTTTAAATTCTCAGAGCAGTGTTGCTAGTTTAATGGTAGATTTTCTTTTTCTTTAAAGTATTTTTAATGTTTTTCTCTATTCCGTGATGTGATCTGATACAAACGAAGGAATGAACAATCTCACTGTACTGAGCAAACAGCAGGCTAATTGTTCACTTTTTATTGAGTGCACAGAGGAGGAGGGGAGTAGTTTGTGGTGAGATCAGAAATTTTTGTTTTCCATGAATCTCTTAGTTACTCATCAGAAGGATGCTGTTATTAAAAAGAACAAGAACAACAACCTCCACAAGGATAAATGCTTAAAAGAAGAAGTCCTTCTTAGTAGTAGAAGGTGGAGATGAATGGTAATATTTAAAATGTCTTGAGTTTGTGGGCATTTCCTAGATTACAAGGATGATCTTACAGGGCCTTTTGCCTCATCTTGTTCGTTATCCAGATAAATTCCTGGCAGGAGAATGCATTTTCAGTGAATTTAATATTGAAACGATGCTACTTAAATTATTTATCTTTAGATTATATATACTAAAGATGTTTGTATTCATCATCTGTCCAGACGCACAAGGCATGACTTTTCTTATGCTTGGATGAAGCCTTAGATGTGGGATGCTTTTAACTGAGTTAATGTGAAAGACTGGACATTTGGTAAACTAAATGCCCTTTGTCTGGTAGATGGTGAGATGCAGGGAGCTGTTCAGCTGGAGCTGCAGCACAGCTGTGGTATCTGCCCTTGGAATTGAGGGCTAAGAAACAAGTTCCTCCTTTCATAACACAGCTACATAAAGATATTTTTATTTTTCTCTTGTTTGCTTACTTTTTGTCATATGATATTTGCAGCAAAAGAGTATTAGTCAAAATGGCAAGAGCTGTTGAAGAAAGATTTCACTCAGCTATTGTTGAAGGAAATGCTTCATTTTTAGAGAATATGACATAAAGCTTCCTATCTTTTCACTTTAGCTTAGCATCCAAACCGAATTCAAGGTGAGTCTGGGAAGAAGCATTATTAAATCTGTCACCTTCTAATCCTTTTGGTTTTGCTTTCCCCCTCTCAAACGTGCTAATTCCCTATTTTTTAATTTCCATCTTATTTTGAATGAAGGTTTCACAGACCCTGGGGGCTGGCCATTAATTTTAGGCCATTGTGTGAATGCTAACTACTTAAAAATAGTCATGGAGCCAACCTTGCTTCCTCTCAGGGTTTATCAGTTGGAAGCATCTTCTTTTTATCCCATGTGTAAGCAAAGACCTCTCTGGATTGATGATTTGATCTGTATAATGGAAAATCTAGGCAGGATATCCTTTCTCTGTTATTCCTTGGTGTGATGGCATCAGGTTGTGTCTTAAAATGGGGGAAGGGAAGAGGAGGATCCTATTAGCAGACAGAGTGGTATCAAGGGACTCCTAAACTGCAGGCTGGCTGAGGACCTTGTGTTTGCTTTCTCTGTTGAACTATTTGTGTTTCCAGCTACTCCTCTGACATGTCAGTGGTGGCTTGTGCTGCTGTGCCCAAGCTTGCTCTTGTGCTGTTTGAGTGTTTTGTGTTTGGAAGTTGTTGTTGGATACCGAGGGCTGTGAGGGGCTTCTCTGTAGTTATTTTGAGCTCTAGCAGACCTTAATGAAATATTGCATTGACAAGGTAGAGCCAGTCTTACGCTGCAGAAATGCAGTGCCTGAGCTTCCCCTGCCGAGGAAAGAATGTTTCTGTTGTAATTCCACTATTAAAATGCTGAAATGGAGCAGTGCCTAATGTGCAGTGGAGGTGTAGTGAATGCTTGATAAAATGTGTGTGTAGGGTAGCAAATGTACTTGGAATTATGTTGGAACATTAATAATGCTGGAAAATTACAGTAATTTCACGACTATAAGC
>VRYO01000180.1:63291-74869 GCA_009812075.1 Sialia sialis | reverse complement strand
ATAATTTATATATTTTAGTGAATCTTTCATTTAAAAAAAAATATTTCCTCAGACTTCTTCCCAGAATTAAATAACTGCAAAATGTGCAAACCATAATTTGGCTATCTTTTTGACTTTTCAAACTTATAACAGTTGACTTCTTGCACAGAAAACCAGTGTTTGATAATGTATGGCTGATAATAACATCAGTTATATGACAGATAAATAATTGGCACCTTTAATTTTCCTGTGATGTAAATTGGCTGCATCTTTTTGAGTGACTATGATAAATGGTTTGTAGCATGCTCTTCTGTAAGAGAAAACACAACATTCTCAAATGGGCTAAAAAAATAAAAGAAAAGTATAAAACTTGCGTATTTGCACATGTGTACTCTCTCTTTCAGAGACTGCTCTTTGGAAAGCTGTTGCTGAAGAAGCTCTCCTTGCACATCCAACACAAATAACACAACTTTCTGCATTTCAGTGGGGCAGCGCACAGCTTTCGGTGTGGCGACAAATACTGAAATGTTAAAAATAGATCAAGCTTTAAGAATCCCAGATATTTTCACATAACAAAGGGTGATTTATGTGAGCTCATTTTGCACTTTGACAAAGTATAGAGGCGCTTTTGTACTATGATTAGCAAGGGTGCTGATGTCAGTTCGCTTGTCTAGCTTTAAGCTTTATTCTGTGCTAAATTGTGCTTTGTGCTGCAGTCCAGAGAACCTTTGTATCTGCCTTATTAGTGTGTAGTTTATGGAATTGCTTTTGTTTTTGAATATAATCTGTGCCAGTTTCAGAGTGTGACTCACTACAGGACTGAAATAAATGTTCGCATATGCACTATGTGAAAAACCTTCAAAAATAGTAGCAGGTGCTAGCAGGCTAAATTCAATGTTTTAGATACTTAAGAGTTGCTGTTTTGTAGCCTGAAGGGCTGAAAAGAAATTCTTTTTAGTTCAGTGTTTTTTCCTCAGTTTTAGAGTCCTATTTACTCATTGATACTCAACAGAAATTTTTGGAATTTCTAAAAACCTATCAAGCCAGTACTAGAAATAAACTTTTAGAAGAGACACGCCTGGTTGATACAGAGTTGATGGATTTTTTTTTTTTTTGCATGGGGTTTTGTTGTTGCACAAACCGTGAGACAGAAAGCATCATGCTTCTCAATTGCCCTTGTTCCTCTCCTATCTCTAATCTCTTTCCTCCTGATTTCTGCTTTGAAAATTTCATCTGAGTGACTGAAGGCTGAGGTTAAAGATAAAGCTTGTTTCTGAAGCAGCTTGTAGCAGTTATCTGTGATCAGCCTTGCCTGGAGAGAGGCTCCCCCACTGAAGTTTCCTGTTATCCCAGCATCTAAGTTGTCACTTGATTTGGAAGCAGGAAACAAAACAAACTCTGCTAGTGTTTTTGGGTCACTGTTAAATGGTGCTTATCCAGCTGTGCTGCTAGGATATACTCACATTTGAAATCTAAATTGGAGGGGTTTCATCTGTTACATCTTCTACATTTTAATTGTTCGCCCAGTTAAATTTACTGCCACGGTGGAAATAGCTGCTTGAGACTTTAACTTGATTCACGCAGTTCAGTATTTAAAAGGAGATGCTGTTATTCAGAACTACAATAAATACAATTGTTTTGTAAAGTACAGACATTATCTTAAAAATAGAAAAAAAAGAGTTTTAGAGCTTTGGTAGTTGGAGAATGGATCACAAGCCTTAATTAAGCTGTATTTTCTGTATTATCTTTTCATAATAGCTTTCTAAGCTTGATATCCCAAAAAGGCTTGCCCACTTCACAGTCTCTGGGGCAAAGCTGATAGCACTCACTCAGAGTGGGGAAATAGCAGTGCAGCTCTTGCTCCTTGTCCCTTATGCCCTCCTTCCACTAGTTTGTTTGAAGGTAGCACCTAAAAAAAAATGAAATTAATGCGCTCTTTTGCCTCACAGAAATGGCTCTGAATCTTTCCCTAATCCACAGTAAAAAAGTCTTGTTTTCAAAGCTGCTGTCCCAGTGTTTAAAGGATGTCACACACCTCTTCTGGGACCATCCTTGCTGATTCTGTTCCTTTCCCTGGTTAGCACAGAGCCAGGGCTGGCCACAAGAAAATGCACTCACCTCTCTTATTTATGCTTTTCTTCTGCTCTTTTTTTGTTAATCTTCCAAAAGACTTGCTGACAGCCCTGTTTGGATGTCCTAAACAAGTTTAAAGTGGGTGCCTTGGGGCATGGTGTGTGTCTGTGGTGTAATGCACAGTGTCTTGGCTACTGCACTGATTTACCTTGGTCTCCAACTTTGCTGAAAAGCGTAAGAACAAATGCATGGCACAGGGGTGGCTCCCCACTGTGTCTGGGCTCTGCTTTCAGATTTCTCAGTGTGGAAGCAGTGCAGCTCTCCTAGGGAGCAGTATATCTGGTTTCTTCTGCTGTGCCCATTTTCCTGGCACTGGGGTGCATAAAGAAGCTGCTAGCATAGCATTGCTGGTAGAGCTGAGGAACAGAAGTGCAGCCAAGTGGGGCAATAAAGATGCTATTGGGATCAGCAGGACAGCTGGATGCTGAGCTTGGTTGTGTGGTTTGAGTTAAGGTCTTTGATGAGAGTTATGGCAGGTGATGGAGGCCCATGGGATGAAAGGCAGCTGAGGATTAGTTAGAGAGTGAGAAATTTTGCTTTTGCTTTTCTCTTAGACCAGCTTCTTTCTGCAGCATCAGGAGGGCTGGTATAATAGGCACAGTGTCGGACTATCAAATTAATTTCTTCTGCGTCTTCCCCAAAGACTGGGTTTATGTGGTAAAACTATAACATTTGGTTATTCCCTCCATCCCCATCTCTCTAACAGTTTCGAAAAATAATAATGTTGCTCTTTTTCTGTAAGAGGTACTACTGTAGAAATATGATGAGGTTCTGAGTGCAGAGTTCCCCTGGCATGTACAATGCGAGCATTGTCTGTTCTTTAGATGCAGGCTGCTACTGTTGAGTGTGAGTGAAAAATTCAGTTAAAATGCATCAGCCTGAAACAAAAGATATTGAAAACAAAACACCATGGAGCACTTAAAGATGTATTTTATTTTGTCTTTCCCATGCCTGTGAGAGCTTCCTTCAGCAGCCCTTTTTGTGTGCTTTTTTTCCCTTCTCCTGCTCCCCACCCCTTTTTTTTAGTGTATTCATACTTTCTCATTTTGTAAACAGTGATTTAATTTATATATCCATTTGTTACAAACAAAGATATAAAATTTGAAATACAAATTCACTAATCAAGTCCACTGCTGTAACAATACCTAAATAGTGAAATATGTGAGTATATCTCTTAGCATGATAATTGAACTACTTGGTTCAACCCAGGCTGAAACCGCACATAAAACGTCTTCAAGTGTGATTTCTTCCTTCTTATTTTCCTCCCTTTTCTCTCTCCCCAAATTCCAGGCATGGAAGAGAAGATGGTTTGTGCTTCGGAGCGGCCGCTTAACGGGGGACCCAGATGTACTGGAATACTACAAAAATGACCATGCCAAGAAGCCTATCCGTATTATTGACTTAAATTTGTGTCAACAAGTGGATGCTGGATTAACATTCAACAAGAAGGAGTTTGAAAACAGCTATATTTTTGACATCAACACTATAGACCGAGTTTTCTATTTGGTAGCAGACAGCGAGGAGGAGATGAATAAGTGGGTTCGATGTATCTGTGATATCTGTGGGTTCAACCCTACAGATGAGGGTAAGTTCTGTTGCTTTTTCTGAGAAAGTGCGGCTCCTGCGTGTGAAGAATGCTTCAAAGATCAGATGGCTATCTTTAGCTGGCATATGTTTTAAAACTTGTGTGTATTGGCATTGAAACTTCCTTGTTACCCTGAAAAAAAAGTAAGCAGAACAGAGGGAGATATTCAGAATTTGTTACAAATTAAGTGTGCTGTAGAACTTGGATGACGCTCTTCTGTTCTGCGTGATGTTAGGTTTTGGGAGTACAGGAAAAATCTCTGAGTTAAATCATGCACAGCAGTAGATCTTCATAATCATCAAAGGAGTCCCATTTGGTACAAAAACATATGGTTATGCAAGCAGGAATGAGTGCAAAATGTCAGGTTTCTAATATTACCATTTCTCCGTCTGCTTTGGAACTTGGGGGAAAAGAAATCCACCCCCCATCAGCTGAAACAAAAAAAAAATAACCTGTAGTTCAGCATTATCCAACTCAAATCCTACCAAAATAGATATGGTATGAAGGCAGCTTGTAAGAAACATGATGGTGTGTTTAATTCCTTGCAAATACCTTGTGGCCATTGCTTGTCCTGAATCCATTCTTATTGATTTACTTATTATTCCTGCATTCCTTTTGGAGATTAGTGGGTTATGTGACTTGCTGTAGCTCTGTGTGCAGTTCCAAGAAAAGATTAAGTGAGAGTGGTAAGAGGGTTATACATAAGGCATGCCTGGCTGAAGGGGCTAGAATTAAATCCCTGCTTTCTGTAGGATTGTGGATTGAGGGAGGTGAAGGAGAAAATGGGGCTTGCATCACTTTGCTCCAGACAAACCTTCAAACATGACTGGAAAATACTGTTGTGTTCTGAGGAAGGGGCCCTTTTCTTTCTCCTTATTGCAGCTAAGAACCGCAACTTTGTCATGAAAACCTCATCTATGAATTCCCCCTCTAAAAGCAAATTCAGGGAATTTGCTTCTTTTGACAGCATGTTTTTGAGTCATCCTGAGCACACCCAGGACCAGCAGCACATCTCAGAGTAGGATCCAGTGCTCAGCCTGCCAGATCTCCCTGCATTCCAGAGACGGGTGGGCAGGGGGGCAATGCAATATGGGCAGAAGTCCTTGGATCTGGGGACAAACTGGGAATCTGGGATCTGAGGAGGAAACGTGTTCACCTGGCAGTACTTTGGCAGAGAACAGAGGAGCACGTGTCCATTGCATGGAAAAGAGAGGTGGGGTCCCCTCCAAACCATCAGCGCTTTCCTCTGAGAGCTGCTGTGTTGTTAGCCCTGTGGTTTTTGTCCTTGAACTGAAGGTGAAACCTCCTATGGACGTGGAGAGATGTAACTGTGCCCTCACAAACTGAGCTTTTGCTTCAGTCAGTTGTATTGACAACTTCTCCCCACTGTACTCTCATTGCATGTTTCATCTTTGGCATTTTACTGAATTATACCAAAACCTTTACTTCACACGACTGAGAGTGACAGTACTGTCTGTTTTATGGGTTTAGCCTTGCAATGCATTGAGGAAGAATTAAAAAAAAAAAAAAAAAAAAAAAGGAAAATGGGAAAATCAGTTGCTGAGTGTTTATTGCCAAGTTCTTATTTTTCCAAGATGAATCTCCCTGCCAATAGAAGAGCAGGTCGTAAATGTATTTTATAAAATCCCTATTCACCTGCAGTTTATTTTGGGAAGTTAAAGAACAGGTGGAGTTCAGACAGTAAATACACACTGTTATTTTAGTCTGGAGCTAAACAAAAGGAGTATGGGGCATAATCAATCTTTCTATTAGCCTGTGGAAGCAGAAGTTGTTTTCTTTGAAGCTGGACAAAATGTCTTTTGCCAGACTGATTAATGGTTGTGAGAGTCCTGTCAATGGCATCCTTTACTCAATCAAGAACTAGGGACACTGCTGCCCTATTGCTCCTGCTGGGGTTCATTTAGAAATCCAGGATCATTGCCTCCTTGGATTTATAAAGAAAAAAAATTGCAAGATAGCAGTGTCTAGTACTGTCAGAAAACAAATGTAGAGTTGTTGTTTTGGTGTTGGAATGAATGAGGAAAAAAGAATCACTCATAACTGTAGAGAGACCAGAAAAATAAAGCTCAGAGTCGCTCCTTTCATACTTAGCAAAGACTCAGTGATTCCTGTGATGTAAAGCTCAGGTTTTATTTCATAAGAAATTATTTTGGGTACTCATTTTCACCTAATGCTTTGTTTTGACCTTCCAACTAGAAATTGATGTATGCATGTGAAATCTCTTCATTGTGGAGATCTGCAATGTTAAATTTGTATTTGGAGAGAACAGATAAATTTATGTTCTTCAATCATATCTACCAGCATTGAGTGTTCACATTTCTGGTTAAATCATAGTATAGTGTAATCTGTAATCTTGTTTTCAAATGGAAGCTGTAAAAAATTTTCTTTGTGTTTAAAATACATGTGCAAAATTGGGAGGAGCTACACATGAGCATTGGGTTTGGGTTTGCCATGGATTTCATAGCATTCATATTTTCTCTGTAAGATCATGATGTAATAGATCACTGAGAGGTTAAAATGGAACTATAAGGCA
The DNA here is from genome assembly GCA_009812075.1 of Sialia sialis. Taxonomy (NCBI): domain Eukaryota; kingdom Metazoa; phylum Chordata; class Aves; order Passeriformes; family Turdidae; genus Sialia; species Sialia sialis. The sequence goes on along the minus strand of VRYO01000180.1, from coordinate 68,618 downwards.
AAAATGTGTGACCAGTGTTTTGTTTGAACCCTAGCGAGAGGCAATCTGAAAGGACCTTATGGGTAATGGTTCTTTTGTGCCTGCTGCGTGGAGATGTCCTCTGAAATACTTTATCCTGAACTTCCAGAAGGATGAAGATAAATGTTTAAAGAAAGGTAGAAATAAAGGAAATGTGCTTTTAAGTGACTGATGAGAAGAAAGATTGAAGGATTTTTTTTTTCCCTTGAGAAGAAAATATTGAGGGAACTGACTTTCAGAAAAAAAAGCTGTGATAAGCAGGACATGATCCATTGTTACCTGGAGAGAGAACTTGCTTTTCTCTCAGAGAGTGATGAAATGATAAAGAAAATCCCTCGAAGGATATCTAAGCACAGACTGTGAAAGTCCTTCCCTAGAATTTAGTAGGCATCTGTGATGAATGTTTCGCATGTGATCCAGCTCCATGTTTCTGTAATTTAGTGAATTGCGTGCTTGGCAGAGCAGGGAAAGGAGGAAATGATCTTACTATATGCAAACATGCTACTTGCATGTATTCATTTGAATAAAGATTGCAGTAGCAAAATAAACCAGAAAAAATAGCAAGGTAGAGAAGAAGAGGGAAAAAGGGAAGAAGAAGAAGACATTGAAGTCTACAATTACATTTACACAAATAATAAAATTTGGTGATAAAAGTTTTTGTTATCTTAAGGACCTCACACTGAAAGAGCTGCAGCTTGCTTCACACATGATGCTTTCAAAGTTTCTGTTCAGGGTGCTGCTGTCTGTTGTATGCCTTCATACCTTTTTGCCTTTGGAAAAATATAATTATTTTTGGGTAACCATGCTTTATTAAAATTATGTTCTGATAATCCATGCACTGCAGGTTGATCACAGCATATCAGAGACTGACAGGATGGATATAACTTTACCTTCCCATCCTTTGATAAATAAATAGTGGATATTAGAGGTGTTTAGGGTGCCCTTCCTGCATAAAGGGTCTGCTTGTAAGAAATAAAAAATTCTTCTTTGACAGCTTTAACAAGTTGATGAAGAGCCTGGCAAACCCCAAAGCCTATCTTGGATATTTGAGACCTTCATTCATTAAAGGGCTCAAAGGTGAGCAGAAATAGCTGAGCTTCTAGATGAAGGCATGAAGGCTCTGGAAGAGCATGAAGAGAAGTGCAAGGACAGAGTAATAAGCTTAAAAAAATTTGCAATAAGTTTGCACTATGGAGATGATGAGTTAATGAAGAGTTGAGGCGATTCTGTATCTTTCAGATATGTTTAGCTGAAAAGAATTGGTGGCTCAAAGGTGAGGTGCCAGCAGAATGGGTGACTGATGACATGGAGTGCAGTAAAAAAGTTAAAAATGAGTTAAGCATTAGGAGAGAAACCCTCCAGAGCAGGGTAGAGGGTCTGCTGTCACAGAAATGAGGCAGCAGGTTTAGAAGGAATAGTGGGACAAAGGCATCTCTTTTGTGCAGGCTTTTTTGGTTGCTTACTTTGGGTAAGTGAAGTTTGGGAGATAATGGCCACCGAGACATACAAATATGATTTTTTTAAGAGTGGAATTACTGAGAGGAGGGTGATGATAGACAGTGAAGAATGCTGTTAGAGCTTTCTAGCAAAATTGCAGAGGAGTAATCAGGGGTTTGATAGAGCTGGTAGCTCAAGCTGAGGTGATCATTGCCTGTTATCCAGAGGAGAAAGAGAGGACAGCAGACAGGACTAAGGTGTCTTCTGCTTCATATCATGTAGTAAAGGAACAAATGGTTAAGTGAGATGATGATGATGGATGAATAGAGCACAAAATCTGCAGCAGTAGGTCTTCCCTTACAAGAAGTGAGGAAAAAACACATATATTTAAAAATAATTTACTATCGGGGTTTACTGTCTAATTTAAGATCAGAATCTTAATCTTGAGTTTTTGAGGTCATTATCTTAAGCTGACAGCTGCATGTTACAGAAGTTCACATGGAAGGTGATTCTGCACTTCCTTGAGGAGAAATAAACTGAATCTATTATGCCTAGTAATTAATTTAATTTTCTCTTGTTCCTGCTGGACACCTCTTGTGCTATTAACATTACTGCTGAGTTGCTGGGAGAAGGGTTGGAGAAGTGTTTTGCAGGTTGCTATCCCATGAGTTGTGAGCAGCACACAGAATGATGGAAGCCTCTCTGAAACACAGGGATATCAGCTGGATACTGGTCCAGGAACTGAGCTGGAGCCCCAGCTGGGAAAAGTCACCATGTGACAGAGCAGCCAAAGAAAGCTCTGGGCCTTTTTGGTGAAGGAAAAGAATTCCCAAGGTTTTTAGTGTGGTGGGCTGCACTGTTTCTCTTCATGAGCATCTACAGAAGTTAGTGTGTTAGACCCCTTGATTATTTTTCCTGCATCACCCAGCCTGTGTGCCATCTGAGGATGGAGAGAACAGGCTACAGATGTTTCTCTTATTTCTCCTTTTAAATGAACAATCTTCAAAAGAAAACTGCAGGTGCAGAGGGGGAGTCAATTCCGAGTACAAATGCTTTTGGTATTTTCAAATTTGAAATGGGTAACCAAAAATGCAGCTTCAAATTACACATGAACTGCAGATAGAAAGGACTAAATTTTGCATGTTAGCTCTGAAAGCTGGAAACTTCAGTGTGTGATGGAACCTGGAACAGTCAGTCATGTTTCTGGTTTGGATGCAGCAGGCAGAGTTGTCCTGGACATAACGTGCAAAGCGGAATTCTTCATTCCTTAAACAGGATATCATGTTTATCTTCAGAAAGAGAGAGATACTGTGAGATTGTATTAAACTAAGAAAATAGCGCTATAAAATGCATAGGAAGATTTTATTAGAGCATTTTAAAGGACTTTCGCTGGGTGTAGCATCTAGGTTCAGTATGGACCTTTCCTGCACAGATTTCTATTGATGCCAAGCTGATCACTTAATGCCAGAACCCAAATCCATGCTCGTGTGTCTGTGCCCCTTCTGGGCTGGATCTGGCTCTAATCTATGCAGTTAATGTGTGAACAGAGCAACTGCCCACCAGCATGCACATGCTTGTGCTCTGTGTGTGCACATGTGGCCCTTTGATTCCAGGATCTCTCAAACAATCACCGTTCAGCTGAAGTTATGAAGGATTTGTTTATTTGTTATTTTTTAATCGTGGCTCTTACTATTGTATCCGTGAATTTTTGCTCAAAGTTGTTGCTCTGATATTTTGTTGGCCACCGGTTATTTCAATAGCACCTGCATTACAGTGAGTGGATGGAATGAAATATCTCAGAAGAATGGAAGAATCACACCATTGCACATCTGCTGCTGATTCACTGTTACAACAGAAAAATCTCACTTCTGTTTTCATTTTTCTACCTACAATGTGCAAAGAATGCATTCTCTTACTTTGATTGCAATTTTGACATTTAAAGTAATGTGTGCTGTAATGAGGCTCTGTTTTGTTCACTATGAGAACACTTCAAGTTTTTGCATAATTAGAATATTAAGAGGCTGTACATCATAGTGTAGAAAACAATTTAATTTCTGCTTTCATTTAAATAAAAATACAAAAACCAAAATATAAACCCAATCCTAAATGGAAACTCCCATACTCAGATTTTCTAGATTGTACACAAAACACAGATATATAGGAACTTGTGGAATAAAGAAGCTTGATATAGTTAAGAGGGAAGAAAGTAGAACCTTTTGTTATTCTCCTTCATAAAATGCTCTTTTTACCTCATTGTTTTGATAAGACACAAAAATGGTTATGAGGAAAAAAGTATAAATTCTAGTGAAAATGGAGCTATAACTGCTCATAACAAGCCAGCTGAGAAAAGATAAAACTCTCGCCCTGTTTTGAGAAAGCTGCTTGTTCTAGCTGTACTGAATGCAGGAATTATAAAAACAAAATAGGATTCTTGTTAGACTCATTTGCATGTTAAATATTCTGGCTGTTTTTCCAGCTCCCAGTTATTTCAAAGCAGTCCGAGTGTCTGAGCTCTGGGAACAAACCAAATGACTTAGAACACTCTTTGGTGTGCAGATGACCCCTTCCCTAAAAATCTGCTCGTCCAAAGTGGAGCAAGCTGATGATTGTACTCTTTGAAATCGTAATGGGCTGCTGGGAGAGAAACTTTCCCTCATATCAGCTTCAGGAGTACGTGGCTGAAGAGAATGTTTGAGAGGGTGCAGATAGGCAAACAGCCTTCATTTGCTCAGTGATGGAAGTTTTAACGTTACTGCTTCCCTACTAGTCAAATTTGAAATGGCATCAATGCATAAAGCAAATCTGAAGTGCTTTAGACCAAGTTCAGTAGATCTTTAAATCTGGCATTAGCCCACACTATTAAACATGTACAGAATGCCTGGATGAGGATGGATTTCAGATCAGAAATTTGGTGTTTTAATAGTTAATGCTCTACATGCTGAAAAAAAATAAACAAAAACAAAACAAACCATCAACCAAACCACACAAACACCAATCTCAAACAAACCCCACTCAGATCTGTAGGAGGAGCAGGGATTTTATCAGGTATTATCTGTGTCAAAATAAATGAGGTAACTCATCAGAAGGAAAGTGTCCCTAACGATCCATTAACATTAATGGGCTCCAAATCCTTGCTCGGGGAACAGATCATAAAGCTTCCAGACAGCTGGACAGCATCACCTTGAATATTCAGTAGCAATTGAGAGGGAAAGGTTAGGAAAGGAACAGAATGAATCATTGTTATGTCTTTGTAAATCAGTAAGTGTGTCCCAGACTTTTTTTTTTTTTTGTGCTTTGTGTGCAATAGTTAGTTTCCCTTCTCAGGAAAGAAAAAGTAACTGAGCTAGGAAAGGTGAGGATAAAGGGTAACCAGATGTGCAATGAAATGGCTTCTGCACCAGGACAAATTAAGCAGCGCCAACTCAGTAAAAACTGTGACAAAGTTGTGTAAAGTTTGGAATGGGAATTATGAGTAGGAGGCAATTGTTCACAGTTTCTTTGAAGAGGGGAGCTGAAATATATCAAGTGAAGCCATCAGGCAGCAGGTTTAAAAGGATGCAGGTTTTCATGTCACTTGTAATAAGGTGTGGACCTCACTGCCACAGGATGCTAGTAAAGGTCACAAATATAAAGGCACTCAAAGAAGCAGGAGAAATTCAGAGAACAGTGTGTCAGAGGCTGGTCAGCAGAGGCTGTGGAAGCAGCCTCTGTCTTGGGGTGCCCCAGAAGCTGGAGCAGTACATCACTTTGTGGATACATTGGTCCTCTTTCAAAATTCATGCAAAATTACCCTTGGTTCTTGCAGCTCTTCCTGGGAATGCTAGTACAGTAGTTTCATGATTATAAGCCACACCTGAATATAAGCCGCACTT
>VRYO01000180.1:0-62291 GCA_009812075.1 Sialia sialis | reverse complement strand
CCTCGTGTGAAATTGGCACCGAGCAGCTCCAATGACATGAAGGTTGTGCACAGCCAGGTCCCAGGAATGGGGTGGCACAGGATCTCATCTCTAAGTCTGGTCAAAGAAACTTTTCTTCTTAGTGGTGCATAAATTCACTTGTATTCCTCAGTTCAGCAGGGAACAGAGCAGGGAGCTGCTTGTCCTTTCTCCCACCACCACTTTTCCAGGAACAAGAAGCACATTCCTGGTAGGTCCATTCAGGCACTTCTGTGTTCCTGCTGTTGAACCCCTGCATTAGGGGAAATCAAGAAACATTAGTGGGCGCCTCAAAGAGGCTCCTTCAAGCTCTCAAATTTCCTAAATGATAGAAAATTGTTCATGTTTTCTATTTCAGCATGTAGAAAATAGACTACTTTTTTAGTAGCTTTTGCTCCCAAGTACTGTTGTGTTTGAAAAGGAAAAAGAAGTGACTGTAGAATACAAATAAATATGAAGTGCTTAGGAATTATAAAGACAAGGGTATTTAAGTAAACATTGGCTATTTTAAGTAGCCATTTCCTGTAAACAAATAATGTAATTAATTTTATCTTTTTCCCCATTTTTCTAAAGCATAGGACATGGTTAGGAATTTTCAGGAATATGTGTTTCAAGAAATGTAATGGATAAAGATTCTGTGTATTGTAAACATCTCTATATTATTATTTATCTGACCTGGGTGCATCAATTTATTTTTATGTGTGTGATCCTTCTATACAGTCTGGTTTTTCCTTTCTTCTATTAACTAATTTGATGAATAGGTCAGCCACAACCCTTCATAATAACTTTTTTTAGGCCATCCTACCTTTTCAGGTAGGTTGAGTTGAGGAATTTTCATACACCTAGACTTCTTCCACCCACATGGGTGTGGTGGGATTTAATTTCTGAGCCTGTTTAGTGCCATGGGAGTTCAAAGCAAGTGCTGCTATTTCTATTTCTATGTGTAAATCACCTGTAGCTGGTGTACACAGAGCTGGAAGCAGGAGGGCTGTGTTCTGGGCTGCTCATCTGGTTTTTCCCATGGTAGTGCTGGGAAGCAGAAGCTGAATGGAGCCACTTTGTAGTGCATAGCTGGCCTGTAAGCCTGACAGCAGCAGGAGCATTGGATAATAATATGTTCATTTAAACAATGCTAATAATCAGTGTCCATTCTTGGGGTGTGCAAATTGGAATGTACAATGAGTTGCAAGGGAGCCTCAGTAATTGGGGAACAGTTTGCTTAATTATGTTGTTCTCAGTCAATGTGTCATTAAAAGAATGAAAAAGCCAAATTAATGTTTGATGGTGTCGATATTTTCTAGTCTCACAGATAATTTAATAGTCTGGATACATGTATTTGGAAGGAAAAAAGAGGTTACTGTAGAATATACATGGATATGAAGTGGATAAAAATTATAAAGATAAGGTTGTTTTAAAAAAACAAAAACACCGTGCAATACCTCCTCTCCCCCTAACCCAAAAGAAATACAAACTAAGCCAAAAAAAACCAACAAAAAGAAACCAAAACCAAACCCAACCACAACTGCTTCATTTATTGCACAACAATAAAAAATTAGGGTATGTAATCGGGGGCTTAGTGGAACATGTTACCTGTTGTACCTTTCCATTATTTTTGTAGTTGTAAGGGAGCTTCCATTGCAAAAGCAGTAGTTTTCCTCTGGATTTTCAGATACTGAGAGTGGCCAGGTCCTGCCTGGTGACTAATCTCAAAGTGAAGTGACCTTGGTCAAAAAGGAATGAATACTTGCAAGTGCTGACTCAGGTTCAAGTAATAACTTATGGGCCTTTGTCTGCCCTTGATTAAAACAACAGATTTGTGTCTTTAGCTGTATTGCAGCAGCTGTCAGCATCTTTGTCCTTTCTGTGGCCAGAAAGCAGGTTAAATAACTCATTTAATAAGGCAGAACCTCTGTTTCCAAGGCTTACTTAAGAAATTGATTGCAGTTTGAAAATATAAAGATTGCTATATAAGTGTAAATACCCTAAACAAATGTTAACATCCAGAGCTTCTCATGTCCAATTTCCCAGATTTGAACTAAAATCTGAGATTTTTTTGCATCCTCTGTTAATGATTTTCTTTCCTTAGTGTTGAAAACCTGTTTCTTTGCCATACAAAGAATTCTGTGCTTCTGTTTGCAGATGCTGTGAAGCCACCAGTTAGCTCTCTACAACCATCTGCTGAGTTACCCTTGCCCATCAGCACTTCACCACCTTCCATGCAAGCAGAATCTTCCCTTCCTTCTCCTTACCGCCTTATTAACGTGCCCCCTCTGGAGTCTTCCTCTGGTCAAGAAGATCCTCAAGACTACTTACTGCTAATAAACTGTCAAAGTAAAAAACCTGAACCTATGAGGTAAGTGACTTTTGTTTCCTTATTTGTATTACAGTTTGCTGAAACCATTTTTTATTGCCAGGACATTGAGGATTTGGATGCACAGATCTACACAGGGTAGCTGCCTGTAACTTTTCCTACTTCTCTTTCCATGCATGAAACCTTTTGCTGCAATAGTAAGTTGTTTGATCAGTGCTAGACCCGTATTGCATTTCTCCAGAAGTGTGGCTAGCCATTGCCAACATGAAGTATCACAGTAATGCAGCAATCCAAACATTTCACTGGAGCTTGGAGTGGGGCATGGCACAAAGTTCCCTTTCTTTAGCCCCAGTCTGGTCTGCATAGTCCAGTTTAGTACCACAAAAATCTGGAGGAATTTAGCCTTTCTCCCTCCTGGCATTTGGTGCCCCAGTTTTGCCAGTTAAAGCTTTCATGGAAGGGATTTAGTAAACATGCTGATTTTATTATCACCAGCTAGCTTACCACATCACTACAGTGATCTTCAAGTGGCATTTGTTTAATATAGTTCAGACTCTCAAACAAGAAAAAACCACAATTATTTTATGACAACTAAGAATACATGGGCTGAAAGCACTCAGTTTCCATATCCTGAATTTCAGCTTTTTTCAAATAACAGATATTTAAAAGGAAACTCAAATAAGTTTATTTTTTACTGAATAAAGAGTACCTACACAGTCAGTACTCTAGAGAGTGTGCAATAGGAGATACAAAAGAAAAATTTAGAACTTATACCGAATTCAATCTCTTTTTATTTCTCCAACTGCTACTTCTAACTTAAATAAATGCACAGCACCTCCTGCATAGGAGGATATGATATTCATAGTGGCTACCTGGGAGATGTCACTGTGTTTTGCCAGAATGGGTCATGGTCATTCCTAGAGCAGGCTGCCCTGGAACATACTGGAGTTTCTGTCCTGTTTAAAAAAAACTGTTTAAAAGAACCACAAATGAACCTGACTGGACAAGCTCCTGAGGAGCCTCACCTGATTTTGAAGGATTTGCTTAGAGGTATTGGAAAAGGTGCCTTCTGACCTTGAACACTCTGTTGGAGAACCTTATAAATACCTCTGACAAGCTTGTTGTCTGCAGTAAATTTCAAATAAAATCTGCTGGGATATTTCCAGAAAAATTAACAAAACAGATTCTTTTTGTGATTACAGACAAGTACGTGGAAGGCTCCCTTTGAGAGTGTTTTCATGACTATTTCACATGCTTCCTTAGGGCCATACCTTTTAGTGGCAGTGCCTTCTGCATCAACACCTTGATGCCCTGCCAGTTCTACCTGTGCTCTGCACTCCCTTGGCATTTTTATCTTGCTCTGTTGTGCCTGAGGAGTTTCCTGCTCCATTTACTGATGATTATGTGGTAGAAAAGCATCCACCCTTTACAGCCTTCCTTATAAACAAGGGAATGAGCCTACAGTTCCCCCAGAGCATGGAATGTGCAGGTTACAGGCAGCATGGAATGCCCCAGAAGCTCCTGCAGGAGAAGGGGAAGCCCAGTGCTGAAGTTTTCAGTGTTTAGTGATGTTTAGAAACTGATAGTGCTGCAGAGGAATGTCAGTGTTCCTGCCAAAAGCTTTTAAGTTTGGTATCACTTCCAGAATGGCTTGGCAGAGGAATGAACTTGGATTTCAGCATCCTGACACATCAGAAATGTGCCTGAGTGCCCCTTTGCTTCTGCAAGTCCCAGGCTCAGAGCAGAGTTTTATACCAAAATGTGAAGGTGTTTTTAGGAATTATGAAGGTTGGGATGTGTAATTGACTTTCTGACCTGACTTCCACAGTTCTGTGATGTGTGGGATAAGTAGAGGCTGAGGAGACCATAGAAGGGGCCACAAAATGTGGCAGAGTGTGGAGTCCACGATTAGCCTGCAAAATTTCTCACGGAAGTCACTGGTGACACAGGGGAGAAGGCACTGAGGAAAGCAAAAAGTTCAGAGATAAAACACCTAGTGAACTGAAAGAACAGAACAAAATTTTTGGGAGTGTAGAGATTGTTTAAATAAATTATGCCTTTATAGAAATATTTGAAGACATTGACATTATGATCTCCTGAATATTATATGGGCTTAGTTTATTTTCAGTATCTAAATATCTGTGTCCTTTCATTAAAAAAGCTGTGACAGTGAAAGTTCTGACTAACAGTTGTGCTAGACTTTCAGTTCCACCTAAAAGGACTGCCAGTGTTTTATGTCTGGTAAAGTAGGTAAGCTGCTGGATTTGGGACAGAGTATAGAACATATAGACATTTTCCTACGGAATGAGATCTTTGTGTATCTGTGTAGCACATTTCTAAGATGATTAGTAAGAGTGCACTCTACCCCAATCCACATCCTTGCAGGCAAAGAAAAAAATTATGTGGCTGCATAATTTTCCTGTTTTCCAGGCTTGGAACAATTTACCTGTGTATTTCATGCAGACTTAGTGTAAAGTGCAGGGCTTAATAGATGTAATTAAACAGGCAGGTGCTGTTACTTAAATGCTTTCCCTTTAGACTTAAAAATTACTAATATGCAGAGGGAACATTTTCTATTCTGATTCTGCATGTTACTTTACAGGTAATCTGGGAACCACTGGATTTTATTTCATGGCTTTGAGGTTCTTTTCTAGGTGAGAAACATAGATGTCTCTGAGATGCTTCTCTGTGATTTTTTGAGACTTGTAGTGTTTCAGACCTAGCAAATAATTATGAAATGCTTCATTACAGTGTCAAAGAGTGCACCACATACTGTTGTGAGAATTGCAATTGCAGCTGCAAATATAATTCAGTATTTTGTCTAAAAGAGTTTCATGCTCTGATCACTGGTGACTTAAGAAAGAGTTTCACTGTAGCATTTAGGGAGATTTTAAGGTTTGTGTTTGGATCCTAGATAAGAAAATGCAGCCAAACATTGTTTCCAAATCCCTTATTGTTCTGGCTCATTCCAGAGGTGTATTGAAATACTAAATGCTGTCTTCCTCATCTTTCCTATGTGTATGAACCAGCCAAGGGTCACCTTTTCTCTCAGAAGAAGGGCAGGAATATCTGCTATTAGAAGACTTTGAAAGTAAAAAGATTCCACTGCAGTGAGTGAACAGTAGCCATTCTTGGAACACGTGTGAGAAATTAAACACAGAGCCATTAACTTGCCTGAAAATAATGTTTGTTTGAGACTCATCTTGCATGGTGTTCTGTGAGTTTTAACAGAAAAACGATGTAACTTGGGCTTCCATTTTCTAAAAAGAAGTCTGGTTGTTATTTATTTTTATGTCTATCTTGTTTTTTTCTCTGCTTGCTGTTGCTGTCCCAGATTGCTGGCACACAAGAGCAATTTTGCTGCCATTTTGTTCATAATATTCTGTTTAATCAGTCGTATTGATTCCTGCGGGTGGGAAAAGAATCAGCTGAAAAGGATGAGTGGTCAAGCCAGCCTGAGCACTTTATTTGCAAAAATGAGATGATTACCCCTCAGACTAAAGCACTTGATCAGCCTTTTTCCTGGCTGTCTGTCAACAAGTGGTTGTTAGGATGTGGAGGCTGGCTTTTTCCTGGGCTCCCCTTGCCTCACTGCCCCACCTCCTCTCTTAATCTTAGTGTCCAGTCCTTGTAGCTCAACAGGCTGGACAGTTTTCTTTCCTTGGTGTGTGAAAAGAGGTGGCCAGTCCTAGCACTGAGTAAGGGATAGTTTGGCCACTTGCCATAATTTGCACATATGTGATGCACAACACTGAATTCAGGTCATAGTCATCCTCTGCTTATTAAGGGAGGAGTTATCATTGGGTTGCATCCAGCTTTGCCATTATTTTAAACTGAGGTGTGAAAACACTTTAATGCTGATTATTGTAGTAGCCAATCGTTAATGGAATATTTAAGCCATTTGTTTTTTTTGTTTTTTTTTAATTGAGCTGTATTAAATGGAAAAATTAAAATTCCTGAAGTACTGAAGTAATTTTAAGAAAAAACTCAAACCAGGAGTACAGTCTAAGCACTATACATTTCCAGAACAGTGTATGGTGCTCTTAGCATGATCAATGGTTATTGCTGACTTTTAAAAATAGTTAAAATTCTGAGCCTGAATTCCCTGCCTTCATCTTGGCATAAACTGCTTTCTTTGTTTCAGAGTGTCTTCAAACTTTCAGCGGTGCAAAATCAGATTGCGTACAACCCATTCATATTTTGAAAACTATTTCAGTAGACTAAGATGTTGATTCCAGAAGATTACTTTCAAAATTCTGAATTAAATCAGAAACGCCCTATTGTAATAAGAAATGTAAACTGTTGCCATCAGCTAAGCAAATGACAGAGCTGCCTGCCTCATGTGTCATGGTTTTTGAAAGCCTTCTGTATCCACAAGTGCTTGTGGTCAAGAAAGGAGGAGCATCATTCACTTAGACCCAGAAAAATTCCTACATTTAAAAAGGATAGTGTTTGTTGCTTGCATTTCACGGGTAATCCTTAGGCTCTGGCATTGTAAATGTGCTATTGTTCCATTTTAAACTTTTGTTATATATTCCAGTATGTTTTTGTAAGGTAAATGCAGCGTTTGTTTTATTCCTGTAGTTTTAGAATTTTTTTTTTCTTTTAAAGTGTATCCTAGTGAACTGGAACTAATAATTTTGGTTCTGCAATTGATTGTCGGTGTCCAGCTTCTCTAGACTGCCCACTTTATTTTTTATAGTATACAAGTTAGAGATCCCAATCCTTGCCATATTTGCTCATGTGAAAAACTTGAATTTGTCAGGGATTTTGGATTAAATGGATATCACAGAACTAAGAGAGTTTATCTAGACAGTGAGGCACTCCTGAACCAATCCTTTGAATAAAGAGGAAGGGCTGCAGCAGGGACTGGCTCAGAGTGTTCACAATTTAGTATGTACTCTGTAACCTCATCTGCCTCCTTCAGTCCTATGTGCTCTGTTTTTTGCAAGTGTTTTAAACTTCCAGTGGTTCATGCATGGATTTTTGAAGCTCTGAGGCAAAGGGCTTTGAGACAACTGTTAACATAGAAGATTACATATATATATAAATGGTCAGCATCATAAGGAATGTAGGAAGTTTTACTTCCTTGGTTGTCCTCAGAACAAATAATGAGAAAATTCTCTTCATTGTGGAGAGGTCAATTAAACTAAATTCAGATTAAAGTTCAGTTACCTAAAAACCAGTTCTGACCAGTGACAGAACTGAAATCTATGTTTAAGACAGTAACTGCTTCTTCTAATGGAAAAAATTCTAAAACAATGAGAGTAAGCTGATAGGAAAAGGTGATAAAATTGAAGTGAGAGCTGTCATAAGCCACTTGCCCTGATGGAAGATTGCATCTTTGTCAGTTAAACAGAACAAAAACCAGTGAATAACATTTCTCTGGAGTGCAGATGTCCAGTTCAAGCTGATCATGTTGGTTCCCCTGATAGCTGGCAGAGGCACTTTGGGGGTGACTCATTGGGTTTAGATGGATATCTGAGAAGAACAGATTGTATTTCACACAGTCTCCATTCCACTGATGACTAGAAAGGGAACCTAAATGAATAGCTTAACTGGATTGCTTTTTCCTCAGATTGCCAGAACCCTGGGAGACAAATCCAGCTGTCCCTTAAGAAGGTTTTGTACAAACTCATTGACAAATGAAATGCAAATAATAAATATTGGTTTTGATAACTTTGAGGTGCAGAGCCTGTTAAATAAGGGGGAAAATGTTTCCTGTGGTAGTGGATGTACTTTATTTATGTATTTTATTCCTCAAAAGTTTTAGAACAGTGTGGTCCAGTTGCTTGATAGAGCTTACTGGTAAGAGTTGTATTGCAGATATTCACTGATACACATGCATGCTGAAATGTTTACATCGGCGTGTATAAATTAACACAATGATATGGAATTGAGGTCATGAAAATAGGAAATATCATGGTATGTTTGATCAAAAATTGTATGGACTTCCTTAACTACACCACTAACATCTCCAGTATTTTGCCACTGTTTTGATTTTCATTTAAGCAAGGAGCCAGACTGATAACAGAATTTCTCTGCCTGGAGCACAGTAAATGGTTAGGTTTAGAAAGGAAATCAAATGATTGTAATGTGGTTACTTTCCACGTAACTTTACTGGTAGTGGTTAGTACCAGTACTAATGAGTGCTGTTCTCATAAAAGAATTTCCTAAGAAATCAAAAGTAAACTGCTCTGCAGCTTTATCTAAAAACTTCATTTGCATTCAAGACAAAAGCTCTCTGTTGCACATGCAACCTATGGATTTTTTCCCTCAAAGAACGTACTATTTCCCTCCTATTTATGATCTTATCTCTTAATTCTCTTTTCCTTATATATTTCAAATGAGTTTTATATGGTCACTATAACTTTAGGCAAGCATTTAGGGGGGTTACAAGCAGTCATAGTTTTTCTCTTAACATGTTTTTCATTAATTATTTTTTATTAGAATTAGCGAGTGATGTAAATCCAAGAACTGGGCGTCTTATTTTTACCTTTAACAGTGCCATGATAGTTTGCAGCACAGGTTAAAAAAAAAAAAAAAAAAATTAATTTTTTTAAGTTAAGAATTATGTGATATTTAATTTAATTAAATCTTCCAGCCCCCAAACAAATTTGGCCTCAAACTGGCATCCTGAAAATCACTTGCTTTATGAAACATCAACTTTTTGTGGAGCTGTTGATAAAGCTCCACAGTTGTGCTATGTATTTCACATGCATGGATTTGTATGAATGTAGTTACTTAGGATCCCTAGGTACTCCTGTTTGTTTAATAATTGAGTTCCTGCATCTCATTTAATAAAATAAAAATAAATAAAAGGTTGGAAGACACTGGCAGACTTTTGAGTTGGCTCCATGCTAAAGGCCGCGTTTACGATTTGCGATGTTTATTTTTCCCTGCGCGTTCACCAACGTTCCCATCTCGCAATCTCACATGTAGATCTCACGCTGACTCCGCGAAATCCAGCTCTTCAGAAACAGACTGCAACGATAACCTGCCCTGCCGCAAAACCCCTGCTCCATCAGGGAGCAAGCACGCTGTGAACGGCTTCTTCCCGCCGCAGGGCGTCTACGACTCCCCTCCTTCCCGCTCTGCGCTGACGCTGGCCGACTCCAGCCTCTACAACCTGCCCAGGAGTTACTCCCAGGACGTTTTGCCCAAGGCAGCGTCTCCATCTGGGACTGAGGGCGAAGGAGAGCAGCATGTTTTCAGCGCCCCGTCGGCGACGTCATTGGACGCGCAGATGAGGCACATCTCCATCAGCTACGACATTCCCCCCACGCCCGGAGGTACTTACCAGATCCCACGGACTTTCCCGGAGGGAACGTTGTCTCAGACTTCAAAACTGGAGACTATCCCGGACATCCCTCCACCCCGGCCGCCCAAACCTCACCAGGCTGCGGATCGATCTCCCGTGGAAAGCTGCGGCGTGGGCCGCACCGCTTCCGACACGGACAGCAGCTACTGCATCCCGGCCGCGGGCGCGCCGCCCTCACGCAGCAACACCATTTCCACGGGAGACCTCAACGTCTTCCGCAAAGGTCGGTATGCCGTGAGCTGTCCTGACGAATTTTGTCTTCAGCTGAGTGGTCTGAATGATGTGAGGGGTATTCCTAGGCTGTAGGAACAGGTGTTTGAAATTTATAACAAAGAGGAAAGGAGATGATCGTGTTTTATCTTCTTCTTGTCAGGGTCAGGATTAAGTGCATGAGGGATGGTATTTCTTGTTCTTGTTTATTAATTCTTATCTATGTTACAGTGAGTTCTTCTAGCTATCAAGCTAAGAATGGAGACGTATTTCTCTCTCTATGAGGCCTTCCAAGGGCAAATTGTCCAATTAAGAAAAGCTACCCAAACTGCCCTTACTCTTAACCCAACTACCCATGGCCCACAATGTGGACCTTTCCATGCAATCACAAAACATCACCCAAACCCATGAAGAAGAAGGCAAAGAAGGACAAAACCTCTGCCCTAAAACCTCCATCTTGCTTTCTATACATTACTATATTCTAAGACCTGAAGAGTTTTAGAAAACCTCTTAAGTTTTCCAGCATGTGATATTACACACCTCCATTCAAACTGTACATCCATAATTCTAGCTCTTTCACTCGATTTTGGAAGCCTTCTCCACAGCATCAGGTTAAATGCAGTGTTCTCTTGGGAGTCGTTGCCTGACAGCACAGAAAGCCCAAAATTCTAGTTACCAGGGTTGCAATAGGAGATTTTTAAAGGAAATCATCTAAACAGCAAAGCACAGAACATCTGTAAGGGATGTATATTGCACTGTGGCATTCAGCCTTGGGTAAAAATGTTTAAGATCTAGACATATTTATTTGGCAATAAACTCATATAACCGAATTCAGCTACCATTATCAGTCTGTCACAATGACCTAAGTGAGCTTAGTGAAGTGTGGTCCAATCTGCCAAAGCTGAATTTGTTTCATGAAGATCAGTGGGATATGATCTGGGATACACCCAGAGCTTTGACATCAACTCTGATTTGATGATCATCGCCACCCGCATTTCTTTCTGTCCAAGTGATAGATATGCTCACAGCAGTCTTTTAGTAAAATTAAAGTTGTTCCTTGTGGCCACCTAAGTGTTGGTACTCCAGATGTGCTGTCGTGTGTATAGTCTTGTTAACCACTCTTGGGCTAAAGGTTTCATTTCTTTCAGATTTCTGAAGCAGGTGGGTATTACAGTGTTGTTTTTAAAGTGAAATTTTATATTGGTTTAAGTCAATACTAATGTTAGAGGTGATTTTAAAGGAGAATTGTTTGAAATGAGGGATGAATACAAGGCTTGTGGAGGAGGCGGTATACAGAATAGATGGGATCATACAGATGCTCAGATACTATTGTCCTATTTGTCATTCATTTGGTAGATTGAGCATAAAGTACTGGTGGTTGTTAGTGTTTTAAAATTACACAGTAACACCATGAATGATCCTTGTTTGCTTTGCTTATTTTCTCTCATTTTGCTAAATTTATAGGTGAGTATTCCTACGCTGAAGCTGAGATTCAGTGCCTCAGGAAAAGTAATCTTTCTGGAAACACTCTTTAAATTTGGTACTTAGGAGCAGAGTTGTTTATCTTTCCTCTGTGGTGAAAATCTTAATAACTTCAGAGATTTTTTTTCAGGGCAAGGTGGGGATAAAACCCAGAGCTTACCCAGTTTCTAGCATCATGAGGAGGGGCATCCTCGGTAGGGTAAGGGCAGCCTGCATGGATGAGCAGCACTGGGGAACCAGGAGTCTCCAAAAACCCCTGTCCAGCAAGGAAACAGCTACAGGACCTGCTTGGGGACTGCAAAAAGGGAGAGATCTTTTGTTCTGCAGCAGTCCACTCCAATTGAAAGCCCTTGGAGACCACACTGGGGAGCTGAGGGAAGGGATTCACCTGGACCTGCGACAATGGGCTCCTGTTGAATCAGCACTTTCCAATCAAAGATCTTGAGTCAGAAAACCTTTCTCCAGATATTAAACCATGTCTGCTGTTTGTGTGCTTTGTGAATAGGTTTTTCATGAGGGCCCAGATTCTCAGTCTTACACTAAGTTCTTACACCTGCTCAATTGAAAGATAGACTCTGCTGCTCCCTTAAAAACAAAAATTCATTTCTCTTTTCTTGTCATGGAAAAATGCCACTGTGAGAGCATCAGGTTGTGACTGATGAGTGCTAAGGTTGTTTGTGAGCACAGTCCTCTCAAGTATAGATAAATCTAGGGTCCACAGTAAATAACAACAAACTCTGGATGCCTGTGATAAGTGACAGCAGCAGGGGTGATAAACAGCCACTTTCTCTTCTTGTCTCTTTAGAAATTAGTTCTCAAGACTGTTATGATATTCCACGAACGTTCCCAAATGACAGATCCAATTCATTGGAGGGCTTCCATAACCACTTTGTAAGTATGACTTGATCTGATCAGAGGCAACAGTGGCAGTGCTTGAGTGCTCTTTGTTCCTGTGTAAGAAAGCAAGCAGTGCAGTGTTTGTGATTTTTCACTTTCAATAGAATACATTAATCTGAGTAGATTAGGTTAAAAGACTCATATGATTCACAGCTGATTGCATAACTTATTTTGTTAAAGGAAATATATGTTAATTCTAGAAAAACAGAAGCATGTTGACAGTGGGAAGTGTTTCAAGTGAAGAACTAGATGAAAATTATGTCCCAATGAATCCCAACTCTCCTCCACGACAGCATTCCAGCAGCTTCACTGAACCCATCCAGGAAACAAACTATGTACCAATGATACCAGGCACGTTTGATTTTCCATTATTTGGAAAGCAAGTCCCTCCTCCTGCTCACATGGGTTTCAGGTCCAGCCCAAAGACCCCTCCCAGACGGTCGGTACCTGCTGCAGAGTGTGAGCCTCCGCCTGTGGATCGCAACCTCAAACCAGACAGAAAAGGTGAGGAAAACCTCCAAGAAAACCTAATTTTTAAGAAAATAACATAGCTCTCTCAACTTCTGCTCAGTGGGAAATTGTCATTCTTTTAGAAATTATTTCAGAAACAATTTTTGTCCTATGAGATAACCAAATCACAGAGGAGCCCTAGGGTTATTTTTAACATTATTAAAACATCACAATAACAATGTCAAATAAAAGCATAGGTTTAAAATTTATTGCTGTAGTTACTAATTAAAAAACAAAATCACTGAATTCCTAAGATTCAGAAGTGTGTCCTTGTTTATAGAAGACACTTGTGATGCAGAGAACACAAGGCATTGGATAGAACATAAATTTATAGCCATAACAGTGCTTGGTACAGCATCAGCACACATACTCATTTTAGAGGGCCCCTTTGAATCTATCCTAAAAAATTAATCTCTTAAATCTGGCACATAATGTGTTTATTTTCCCTTAAAATAAGGATTCTTTGTGTGGCCAAAGTTCTTAAGGAACCAAGATGATTGGGTTGCAATGTGTTTCTAAGAGAGACTTGTATAGAGAATCCCTAAAAGATAGCTTGGATTTTCCAGTTTGTCCAAAATGTTTTATCAGCCATTTTACTAGAAATACAGGCAAATGCTTAAAGAACTTGCTTCTTTACTAAGTTTTTAGACAAGATAACTATCTTATAGAAGAGGGAGCTAAAGAACGTTAGGTTAAATGTCTGCCCTATTTTGCACTTGACTAAGTCCTATTTTTAATCTTATGTACTTGAAAAAATTAGTATTTACATTGAGAATGGCTGACTTCATTGTGATGGCAAGTATTCAGATGATCCAAAATATTCACTAAGTAAACCTTTAAGTTAGTATTTTTACCACTGGCCTGTAATTAAGGGAAGCAGAGAGTATCACTGATAGATGAGCTGTGTGAAATGGAAAGGACCACGCTCATTCTGCCTGTCCATCTTCAGAAATTGAAGCATGGCCTTTTTAAAAACTTTTGGCCCTCTGCTTCTAATTGTTTCTGTGCTACCAGACAGCAGTTTTGCTTAGTTCTTAAAAAATACTGGGCAGGAGGAGATTGATGAAAGTTGATACTGGAAAATATTCTCAGAATAAACTGAACTGAACTGATTTAAGACATTTTCCCAGACTGGCCGCTTTGTGTATTTTACTGATAAAATGTTTGATTTTCAGAAATAATAAATGTATGTGTTGTAAAGCATCTCACTTTTGCTGTTTGCAGTGCATAGCTGCCAGACAGATGTTTGCTGGGGCAGCATAGTTGATCTTGCATCTCTCTTTTTGGAACTGAATTATGTGTTTCACATTCAGAAAGTGGCATGTAAGGCTCCTGCTTTGCTCTCATCCTCAAATGCTTTACAGCTAGAAAGATGTAGCTAACACCAGAGGAAGGACTTAAAGATGTGTTAACATACCTCTTAATCAATATAGAGTTACCGGATGAAATTTTTGCCTGTAGACTTTTGGAAGATGTTATCACTGTAAAATAATAGGATTGTTTCATGCAATTTACAAACTAAAGTGATTTTAAAGTAAAACTGTCCCTTAAAGTAAATGTGGTACAGTGCCTAGGGGCTGAAAAAAAAAAGTTTTGTGAATATCTTGAGCTGCCAAGCATAGTAATGATTCTGATTTACTACTATGGATTTTATCTTAGTAGCACACACACACAGACTGCCTCACTCTAATTTTATCAAATGCACCACTGTGAGTTTTCTGTTGTTGTGAAGAACAGACCTGATGGCACATTGGAATGGTGATACATTCCCATTTCAGATTTACACAAATTACTCCTTCCAGATATACCTTTGGGAAAATAAAACTGCAGGTTCCTTTGAATTAAATTAGGTAAATCCCTAATTTTAGTGGAACTTTACTTAAATAAAACAATGGTGTGCTTTATATTCTTCTGTGTTGCTTTTTGAGCTTTCAAGTTCTTGTAGCAGCTTCTATTCTCAGGTTGTTTCTGTCTCTGTAAATGTACTGCAATGCTGTGCTGCTACAAATTAGTGCATTGGAAGTGTGAAGTAGGTCTGTGTGTTCAATAAATCTTTGGCAGACACAGAAGGGGAGGAAATGGAACATAAAACATTTACCTTTGGGCTATTGCTCCTTTAAATGTTGAGGGGATTTAATATGCCATTGGCTCTAGAGCTTCTGTTGAAGAGCCCTGGTGCTTCTCCAAAAGATGCTCTCTAAAATACTGCGGAGCTCAGGTGTGTTGGGGGTAAGGTGTTGTGATGGCACATTTCATGTTCTGCCAGATGAAGCTGCTCTGTCTTTTTTATTTAATTGGTTACAGATTACTGAAAAACAGTGTTTGCACTGCCTCCAAGCTTTTTGGAAGTTATTAGAAATACCACCAACACCTTTCACATGAGCATTAGCTTTAGCTCAGTCATGTTTCTGTGGGCCAGGGAGGTTTGTTACATCCAGTGCTAAAAATGCATTTGACAAAGAGATAATGCAGTGAAAGCAGCACATAAAGGAGGGATGCACTGCTTGTTGTTGTCAAATGTATGTGTTTAGCTCTTCTCTTTTCCTTTGGTTTAAGGGCTTGCTGCTTCCAGCCTTAGGCTGTTTGATCTCCCCAGCCTGTTTCTTTTTCCACTGGTCTCTAGGAGACCTTTGTTTCAGAAAGTGGGTTAAAAATAATAATGAATAAAAGTATCTATAGCCTTGAGATTGCACTACAGATTTGTGTAGTTTCATTTCTCTAGCTCAGGGCTGCTTCTGTAAATGTGGGGAACTTCCAGTACTTTCTGGAAGTCTTGAAAGTAATTTTAAAACATGGTGTTGGCTCTCTGCCCCAATAAATTGAATCAAAACACTTTACTTTTTCTTTAGAGAAGCATACCAAAAGGTAAGTGATGTATTGCTTGGGACAAAATCGAGAGTGCTTAGCAGGTGCTTTTCTGCATTCACTTGTAATTGAATGACAAAAAGAATCTCTTTTTTAATTTGGCTTTTTTTTTTTTTTCAGGGTACTGTTTCTTTAGTTATGTGGGACCATTGGCTATATTGATTTCTGTATTTCTGCTTTTTGGCTGCTTTAGCTTGCCACAATTGCATGTAGTCCTGATGCTAAATTAGAATTGTGTATGCTGGTGAAAGGCTTCAAGCAGAAAAAATATTGCATCCACCTATGCAGATGGGTCTTATTGTCTGAATTGTTCAGACCTTGACTGGTTCTGCCACAGAGCAGAAGTGACATTTCTTGACATGCCTTAATTAAATTACTGCTTGTCCAAGAAGGAGCAGTAGAATTAAAGGTGCCCAAATGCTGTGAGGTGAAGGAAAACTCCCTAGACAGACTAGGCAGCAAAGAACAAGGTTCTCTCTCTGAGGGAAAAGTACTTGGTCAAAAATAAAATTTAAAAGGTGTGAATGTTTTTTGGAGGGTCAGGAGGAAGCATTTGAGTGGTGCAGCAGTTGAGAAATGGGGTCTCTGTGAATCCTTGGTCATGACAGTGACCCTCTCCTGCCCCAGGATTTATTTCCATGGCTAGGGCAGAGGAGTATCTCATCTTAAAACAAGACTTTAGGACAAAACAACTACAAAAACAGATTTATTTGGTTTTAATAACTGTTTAGGAGCTGTCCAGAGCAAGTCCTTATAGCTGTGTAATATCATCCCATCAGTAAGGTTGAAATCTCTTTAAGAAATACGTGCTTGTCATCTTCACTGATAAAATACAGTTTTTCAATATGTGAATCAAAGTGTAAAGTCAGCAATGGAACAGGTGATGGTGGAGTTTACTTCCTCAAAATCTCAGCTTGATGCCCAACTTACATTTAATTGGTAACCTCTTCTTTCTGTGTTATAGCACATTTCTACCAAAGTGGGCTTTTTAAGGTTCTGAGAATAAATATTTGAGCAGTGGGCATATGGTTGAACTAACAATTCATGGCCATGATAAAATGAAAATCAAAAGTTAAATTTCATTCGTTTGAATATAGTATATGAATGTAATGTATGAATGAATGAAAATAAGTGTCATTTTTATAAAGTTTTTGATCAATAATACTTAAAAGCACTTTCTGAGAGCGTTCCATTTAGCACAGGTCCTAGTTCAGGGTCATGGGGAGCTGAGATAGAAAATTGCCCTCAGGATCACTCAGCAGATTGATGGCAGAGGCAATACAAAATTTAGGATTCCCAGCCTACAACATGGTCCTGGACTTTGCTTCATTTGTCTTGAATAGCAACTCTATTTGTCCAAATATTGTTAGTGTTTAATTGCATTCAAGGTATTTAGAACTATGTTTTCACTCCTAGTTTTGGATAGGGTGGCACAGATTATTTTGCTGATAGCAAAAATAGCCAATAGTTAGTATGGTGCATTTTAACTTTGTTTATTTGTTTGTTGGGTTTTTGGGTTTTGTTGTTGTTTGGTTTTTTTAATGGCTTGTATTTCAACAAAAATATATCAGCATTTAAACTGAGAGGCTTCCTACAACTTAAGTCCACATGATTGCCTTTAAAAGAGACTGCCTGCTTGGCGCTGGCAATTTTCAGCCCAGCATGTGGTAAACTTGGATTTAGAGGCAGTGAGTGATGCACACATTTCTTTTCATGTCAAGAAAATACCCAGTTGCAGCTTGAAAACAAGAAAACAAGCAAACAAAAGAAACCAAGGGAGAGGAAGAAGATTCTCATGGAGTTGGGAATTGTGATTGTTTTAAAAAATGTTCAAAATTTTATCTAGTTGCTTTTCTCGTAGTGTTTTTTTCTCATTTAAGATGCTAAAAGGCAATCTGTGTGGTTAATCCACAAATATGTGGATTGCTTCTAAAAATATGGCTGTATTTTTGCCACCACTCCTCTTGAGCATCTCCCAGGTGGATTAACTTCACAGTTCCAGTTTTCTCTATAAAAGAGCCCACTTTGAAAAGGTAATTGTGTGCAGAGCTTTCCCGTGGCAGGAAGCACCTGCCACATTTTGGTCCCCACAGGACCTGCTGTGATGCTTCTGCATGACTGGAATCATCTCCCATTGTTGCAGCGTGGTGCTCTACAAATCCCAGGCTAAGCAGGTAGTCATTAAGGAAATTAAGAACCCTCATTAATCATGGAGGTAGCTACAAATAGCCTGATGAACAGTTTCCTTGTTAGACACTCAAACATGTAAAATTTAAGTTGGACACTGGGAACATATTGCATGTCCTGATAGAGCAGGAGCACCACGCCATCCTTAAATAAAACTTCAGAGACACCGACAGCATTTGTGACAGGGAACTGATCTTTCTTTAAAAAAAATAAAGATAAAGATAAAAATAAAAATAAAAATAAAAATTAGGAGCCAGCAACACTGCAGTCTTCTACACTATCATCATTGTCTTGCATATTCTTTAATAAAGGTTCAGTTCTGTTCTGAAGCTTTAGGGCAAGTGAAAATATGAGACTGGTGATTTCAATCTGCAGCAAGAACTGAAGGCCTGTTGAAAAAGAAACTGTAATTTTTGTGATGGCTTTTCTGAACAGAGGTATTTTTCATTTTGCTTTTGAGAAATCCATGCATTTTATCTTCTATTCTCTCTTGGAAGCTACACTCCTTGTTCATTCCATTTAGGAATTTTAAAAAAATAAGCTTTTGAGGGACATTTTGGTTCTTTCTCAGAGTTTGTAAAGCAAGTTGAGTACAAATTTATTGATTGTTTTTTTTCTTCTTTGATCTTCCACAAGCCATTTAGCTGAAAATTAGATTTCCTCCATGCCTGTACTGAACTACTTGTAGAAGTCTGGTTTTTACAGAACAGCTTTAAATGAAGTTTACATAACTCCTTGCTCTGACGTACCAGTCCTCAACTTGCAGATGTTATTTGTCTTCTAAAACCTTGAAACAACAAATAATTTCCATAAAGATTTCATTTGGATGGCTGCATCACAGCTGCAGAGGAAGCTCTGCTTCGCTGGACACGATGGTTGTAACAAAATCCAACATGCCAGTTTTCTGAAGATAGGCTGAAATACTTGCTCTGATACTAGTGTTAGGGATGATTCAATTTGGGGGCTAGGGATTTTTTTTTTAGATAATTTTAAACTCCAAAGATATGAGGTAGATCAGGAACAAGAGAACATGGGTAATAATGCCCTATTTTTATTGCTCTTCATAAAATTTTTCTCTTCTTTGCCGTGTCCTTATCACTTTTTTTCAAGAAAATATAATTTTTGATGCACATATTGTTGTGCTGATCCATTAGTTTTTAATAGCTTTAATGTTAAGCTATAGTTTGCTGGTGAATAGTTTAAACTCTGGGGTTTTTTTCTTCTTTTTGTTTTTGAAGCCTGTTGAACTTCACGAATCTTAGTGCAGCATTAAAGTGCTAATCAATAAACACTCCAGAACACTGTACTTTGGTTTTAAAACAGTCTTTGTTATTAAATGCTTTAAATTCATCATGCTTTGGGGACTTTTAAAATACAGGCGTGTAGAATTACTCTCAAATTAGAGCAATCGAATAGTATTCTGATGATTAATACCTATGGTATTCTCTGAGTTTGTTTTGTTTTTTTTTTTTTTCATTTGCCATTCTCTGAGCATTCTCTTTATGGCATTTGCCAAATATTTTAGAAATACCAGTGAACCTTAGCTGTCAGATCCAGTTGGATTTCTGCATAATCAGATACTTTTTCTAATTCATTCTTAATTTCTGTAGCATTCAAAGTACCAGCTCACTGTTAAAAGTTATTTTGAGGGGACAAAGATGTCTGAGAAGACTGGAGAGCAACTCTTTGTGTGATTGCTTTTTATATTTCATAACACTGAAGAATAAGTTGATTTTATTTTTTTATTGTCCTAAAGAGACCATAGTTTTCAGCATATCTTATCACCAACCAGCACAAAGCACATTATTGATATTCCTGTTTGTTGGTGGATACTAGTATGGAAATGCATTTGAATGTTGTATGAATAAATACATGTTTCTAAGTAGAAGTACCTTGGCAGGAAACAGTCTTACGAAAACAGAGATGAAAAAGCAAATTCAGGGTATTTGTAGAGTTCTGTGTTGAAGACCATGTACTCAAGAGCCAGGGTTCCTTTGAGTGAGGAAGAGAAAAGAGAAAAGAGAAAAGAGAAAAGAGAAAAGAGAAAAGAGAAAAGAGAAAAGAGAAAAGAGAAGGGAAGGGAAGAGAAGAGAAGGGAAGGGAAGGGAAGGGAAGGGAAGAGAAGAGAAGAGAAGAGAAGAGAAGAGAAGAGAAGAGAAGAGAAGAGAAGAGAAGAGAAGAGAAGAGAAGAGAAGAGAAGAGAAGAGAAGAGAAGAGAAGAGAAGAGAAGAGAAGAGAAGAGAAGAGAAGAGAAGAGAAGTTTACTCTGCAGAATTGAAAACCAAATAATAAACCCTGTGGGAGCAAGACTGTGAGTTTCACCCTTGTTTTTCAAGGAAAAATCTACAGTGATTCTAAGTATGGGAATTCTCGGATCTCAGTGCAAATTTCAGTTTCATCTAAATTGCAAAGAGAAGGGGGCAAGATGTGTATTTTGCTGATGGAAACAAGAACCTGTGGTTAGTTATTTCTGTCTTTAGTGTGGATGCAGAGCACTTATGTGGCTGGTTTTTCGTTTTGCTCTCCACCTCCTATCCCAAGCTCTAGCATTCCTACTTCTGATCTCCTAGTCTCGTGAGGATTATTCCTGTTGGCCAGGAAACAGCATTATCAGATCATGAATTTCTCAGATTTTATGTCACATTAGTATATTTACCTTAAAATTTTAAGCTCTAAATAGCTGGTATTTAAATAGAAGACTTGGCCTCTTTTGTGAGGATGTTTGCAATTTCCTGACATAAAATCCCTTGCCAGCAAGCCATGGAGCAAGCATCCAGTCAGGAAAGAAGTGTCCTTAACAGAAATCATGTTTAGTTCTGGTGTTTCAAGGCAATAGTCAGAACAAATGAATCTCTTCAGCATTATGTCCTCAAAACCAAAATCATTAGCACCCCTCTAAACTCATGCAGGAATTTTCTGCAGAGGGACAACTTTCCCCATCCCCAATATTGTGTTCCATGTGTTCTATGGAAAACAACAAGAGCCAGTGCTGAAACCAAAAAGGTTTTTCAGTTGAGTTTGAAGCAAACTCAGGCATGTGAAATGGACTCTTCTCCTGGTGACTTTGCAGACAAAGGCAGCATTGACGTGCCCCAAATGCCAGGAGCAGAATTCCTGCGTCTGAGTGCGCTCTAGTGCCGCAGCCATAATCGCCTGCTCTGCCTGGCAGTTTGTACAAGCAGCCATTTGCTAGAAAAATAGACTTCATTAGTGATTTTTCAGCTCAGAGTGCCCTTGCACAGTCTGATAGAACATGCAGAAGCTGAGCTTCTGTCTCCTGGCTGTAGCATTTTGCATTTCACAGGTGGTGACTTGACTGAACAGTGAAAACATCTAATTTTCACTTCTTGTTTGGTTGGTTTCACTTGACATAATTTATTTGTTTGGTTTTTTTTTCCTGTGTAGGTTTGCATCTAGTGGTGTTGCAACAATTATTTCCTTTTCAGTTAGAAAAAAAATAAAATTGCAATAAATGAAACTTTTTTCCCCCCCTTTACTAAGATTTATCTTTCCCAGAATAGGTGTGTAAGTTATAAGTATTATCTTTCCTGAGATGAGGTAAATCTGGGCCTGTGGGAACACAGGAAATGTGTTCCTCAGTCATGCTGGTGTTGGAATGCTGAATGGAGCCAGGCTCTCCATAGAGCCCTACTGTCCCTACACTGATTTGAAGAACAGCCCTGTGACACTTTAGTGAGTGTTTGTGGATGGAGCAGATGTGGGAGACCAGCCTGCTGTACAGGTGGGAAGCACTTTCCCCTCCATAGCTTAATCAGTTTGTTGCTTTTCAGGCATACAGGGATGTGCTCCTGGGGAAAATTGTCTTTAGAAGGCAGTAAGGGATATTATTAAGGGATTCCACTGCCCTGGCTCGTCTCACTATCTTCTTAAATGGGCAAAAACAGGGTGAAAGAATTCTGCAGTTACCCAAATACATGACCTCAGATTTGTGATTTTGATCCCCTCTCCTCTTTTCCTTTGCCTGGTGTCAGGTCTTTCCTGTTGCACAGTATAAGCTCCTCAACAGAGATTAGGCCTTTGGGGGTTTTGTTTTGTTGGGAGGAAAAAGTAAACACTCTGCACAAATATTTTAATTCTCTGTGACACATTAAACTCAAGGAATTGCATTATCCTGGCTAGTTGGTAGCAGTAAGCTGTTTTGTCACTAGATTTATTGAGGTTGAACAGTCTTCCAGCAGCAAGAGATGAAAGCCCAGTGAGTTTTGTATGTTCTTGTCTGATGTTGAAGTATTAAAGGGACCTGTACTTATTTATATAGCTCTTCTGAAAATCTCAGAGTGGTGGGTAAGTGCTAAATTAAGTGTGAAGCAGGCAGTTACATAATATCCATGTTTTACAAATGGGGCTAATCCCAGTTCAGGGAGGTTGGTGCACTAGACCACATAGCATCATTAACAGAAGGAGAAATAATGAGTCACAGCCCTGAGTTCCTTGAGCTTATCTGTATTACAGGTTTCAGGCACTTTAGTCTGTTTGGTTATAAGAGCAGAGGTTATTAAGTGCACACTGCTTAAATAATTTCATTAACTCTGTTACCTCTGCTAATTTTCTCAGTGCACTTATGATCTGTGTTTCTATGTCAGTGCATATTAACTTGAATTGTATTGGGCCAGATTTCTTTTAAATCAGATTATAAAACTGGGAAATACAAAATTATAGTGATCGGGAAATGATATTCAGCATTGAATTGTCCTTAATAAAAATGTTTGGATTTGAACATCTACATTTATTCAATTGATTTTAAGATCCTGGTCTTTTTTAATCAGCAGGCTGTTATCACAGAGTTATAGGCAAGGATGTAAGAATATTGGATCAGCTGAGAATTGAGTACACCAACATGTTGGCACATGCTTTTGACTTGGCTCTAGTCAGAAATACTTCATGTTCCATTTCACAGTCTGTGTCTTTGGTCAGCATTGCCCAACTGTTCACCCATTTCATCAGCACATTGAGCCATTTAAGGGAGCATCTGATTTTGAATTGTAAAAAAACTGCCTGTATAAAAATAATTTCATGTCCTTTTCTTCTTAAGGAAATTGCAATGCAGCACTACTAATGAATACATAAATTTTATCTTACCTGCATGGTCTCTGAGAAGCACTGTACAGAAGTTAAGATACAGTACAAAACCTCTGTGTTTACCTTTCTTGTTGTTACTTGATTATTCCCAATACTTCAGCGATAACAGTAATAGAGCACTTCATATGCAAAACCCTTGGGGTAGAGATTTGCAAGCTTCTGGTGTTTGTTGCCAAGTTTATTTTTTACAAAGCATTCTCACCCATTGCTGGCAGTACCAGCCCACACCTGAGTCTGTACCAGTCCTTTTCTCTTTTGTGCTGTAGGGCAGCTTTCTAACATAATCAGACTTAAACTTTTCATTTAGTTTATTCATATGGCTTCCTGGTGTACCACTTGAAGGCACTTGCCTTTTTTAATATTAACACTTTGTCAGATAGACTTTAATGAAAGCTTAGGGCTATTGCACATTATTGATCATGTTTATTTAAAATGGATGGTGTGACCTGGAACACTGGCAGACTTTGGTCAAGTTGGCCAAAGAACATCCTTGTTGGGAGGAGATGTAGAGAGATAATTGGTATTTTCATGCCAGAGTAATTTCTCGTGGAGGTTGGATTGTGAGCAATATCCAGGCTGGAAACTTGGGAAGAAAATCCCAAGATCAGAGTGGTGGGGTTTGGTGCAGACAGATGGAGAGCTCTGGGGAACAAGTTTAACAAACACACTGCTAAAAGAGATTCTTGAGGCATCTCAAGTGGGAGATACACAGTGGGTAGAAGATTTCCCAAGAGCACCACAGGAGTGGAGACACCCAAGAGTCATTATTTCCAAAGAAATTTTGTGACTAAGGAGGATTTAATTTCTCTGGGGGTACTTCAGCTTTTATCTGAAACATGACTGTTCTCCTTTCATGCTAAGTATGCCTCAAAGATGTATTTTTAATTTTTCTAAATTAAACAAGTTAGTAGTAATGATCAGTTACAATATTTGTTGATGTACTTTTTAGCCTTTTTGTACACCTTTTACGCTTGCCTCCAATATATTTATTACTTGCATGCAGTGTTTTATTTCTGGTTTGGTGCTTAAGCCCTTAGTGTGAGCCCCAGCTAGACTGTAAAATCTCCTTCAGCAGCTTGCTTATGCTTGTGGCATTAACCTTTCTGCAGGGGGTTGTGATGTTTATTTACAAAATTCCAGTTTTCCACTTACAAATAGAATATTATTAAGAGAGTCTTCTTTTTGCCAATTAGGTCAAAGTCCTAAAATTTTAAGACCTAAACCACATGGTTTAGAGCGAACAGATTCACAAACCATAGGTGACTTTACTACAAGAAGAAAGGGTATGTACTTTAGCACTGTATGTATATGGAGCTTTATAAAAATAAGTGAAGCAAAAATTAAGAAAACTGTTATTTTAGAATAACTTTAACTCTGGCATATTCTCTTCTGCTATAGTCTAAGGTCATGGATGCACTTTCCATGTCGAGCAACCAGTTTCCTGTGTAAGGAATTAAAAACTTTCTGGCTTGAACAGTGCATGGAAATTATTCTCTGATATTAACATTAATGCTCTGATCTCTTAAATTGTAGCTGTTCATATTTTGGATTGACTTTTGTCTGTTGATTTAGAAGCAAGTATATAACAACTTGTAAATTGTACATAGTAACTTGTAAGTTACTTGAAACTTAGGCAATAACCTGAAATCACAGGTCACTTAGGTGAAGCAAAATATTGATCCTCTGATCATATACTAGTACAGATATCTATTTATGCACCTTAAAGAGAATTACAATTAATTTGATGGGCTTTATTGAAGATGCTGAGTTGGTGCCTTACATAGTCACAAGAATTAGAGAAAATAATGAGCAAAATTAGAAATCTTAGAGAAATATCTCTGATTATCTGTGGGTTTTAAAGTCCATTGCAACTGGATGAAATACTTCTGCTGTTCTTGGTGGGCTTTGGACAAAGACCTGGCTCTGTCTCTGCTCTGTATCTTGCCCATTGTTTATTCCTGCCAGGTAGTCTCAGACCTTTACAGAGGATTTGAGCCAAACTGATCAATTTTTGTGTCAGTCATGCTTTAGTATCATTTTGCCTATGTCACATTCAGTTCTGTCACTGAATGCCTGACACTTGATCTTAGTGAACCTGCCAAGAGGCAGAAAACTCATGGTGGGAGGGAGCACAAGGAGAGAAAGGGCTGTTGTTATGATGACATTGCATTTTGCTTTCTAAAAACAGTTTTAAGGACGATAAAGTTGACAGCAGTTTTACTCTGTGATTTTTTTATACTTTTTTTTTTTCCCTAAGCTTAGTAGGGGTGAGACATATAAGCTGGAAGGAGAGATAATGTGTTTCTTGTTAATAGCCTACTCATGGTTCTGTTCTGAAAATGGAATTTTTAAATGGCACTTTTTTTGAGAACAGTGTTAGCTGTCATGAGTGGCACATTGCTCTGCTCTCCTGTGGATGAGCACTGAAGCAAGCCAGGCTCTTCCTGCCGCTGGCTCATTTCTCACTTTTGCAGGCTTAGTCTTAGCTGCAGGTTCTGCCCACTCATGGAGCTGTGAAACCTCACCAGTAAGGGCACATGTACACAGCCAGGGCAGAGTTTTTATGTTGCCAACTGGCCCTGAGCCAGGAAAAGTCCCCAGAGCTGGCTCTGCTGAAACAGCCCATCAGCCCTGCCCTGGGCTTGCCAGCCCAACAAGTCACCACAGCAGAATGAGGACAGAACGCAATGCTGCCTCTTCCAGAATCTCTTTTCAAATCAAAATTACTGCCCACAAGTATATGCTGCAAAATTCTGAAATTGCAGTGTTTTTTAAAAAATTTAAATTATATTTTTTTACTGGATGTTTATTTTCATTACCTGAAAAGATTAAAAACATATGTTAATGTATCATATATTTCTGAAAATGGAAGTGTCCCCTTCTCTTACTGCAATTTTCTATTTGAAAGATAGTTTTTTTCTGTATTTAGGCTGTGAGAATCTATTAAATTGGAGTTTGTTTAGGAATGTTCTGTGCTTTACAATTGTCTGTTTCTTACATAGCAAAACCAGCTCCACTAGAAATAAAACCTCTGCCTGAATGGGAAGAACTACAAGCTCCAGTTAGATCTCCTATCACCAGAAGCTTTGCAAGAGAGTAAGTTTCTTGGCTTTTCCTCGTTCAGGTTAATATTTTTTTTGCTGACTAGAGTGTTAATAAATGTGTGTACATCTGTATCATATTTTTAGCTTGTTTGTAGCTTGAGGTTTCCTTTGGAAGAGTGTGAGTCTGTGTGTGTATCTGTGCATTGAAATAAAGTGTGTCCGTGTGAAATTTTGTTTTGTGATATTAAATATAAGGGACTATGTATAACCAAAAAATGTGACACTCTAGTAAACTTGAATGAAACTTTCAGCTCTAATACGCTTATTTTTGTTGTTTACCAGGAGATTTAAGATATTGGAGATGTATTGTTTGTAAAATAATTCCTGGTAATTAGCTCCTCCAGGTTTCCCGTGTCTCCCAGACCGGATTCAGTTCATAGCACAACTTCCAGCAGTGACTCGCACGACAGTGAAGAGAATTATGTATCCATGAACCCAAATCAGTCCACTGAAGACCCAGTATGTAAAATCTACATCTTAACTACTCTCTTCCTGCGCAGTCCTTACTTTTAAATCATGCAAACACAGATCCTTCACTCAACATCATTCCCTTTATACTTCTAGATCAACAGAATGATAAAAAATTCTCCAAAGCAAAGCTGTTGTTTTGGTAGGATTTCACTGAAGAAGTTGAGAGCACAAAGAGAATGGTTGATATACATATCTGTTATATAAAACATTTCAAGACATGACTTTTTTTTCTGCCTCTTTCCTAGAATCGGTCTCCTCTTTGTAATTGCTTGTCCTTGGGCTATGCACCCTTTCAGTATTATGACATCAAGGGAAATAAACTATCCTAGAACCTCTGACACATGCTTTTAAAAACTGTATTAAAAGGACATCTTCCAGGAAATGTAGAAGGAACAGGGGGAAAAAGGAGTTACACTTGTTATACACATCCTATGGAAATGTGTATTTTATTAGGCTTCTTTCAAAGAAGAGGATAGAAGGAGCCTTTGTGTATTGAGTATCTGTATTTTTTCCCCTTTGGGGGAGAATTTTCTCAGATAATGAAGCTTCAGATACTCAGCATGGAGTGCAGCTAGTTAGGAAAAGTTAATGATGCACACTGTGATTTTTCTTTGGTGAAGGAAAGGAGAGAGAGAAAAATAAGAGCCAATAGCAGTAGTTTTAAGGAAGACAATAGCAGTAGACCTAGGCTAAACTAAAATGTGGTTTAGAATATGCATTAAACACTGGAGGAATCCTGTATCTTGAGCTCAGCTATTTGGCCAGTATGGAATCATGGAGTAGTTTGGATTGGAAGGGACCTTAAAGATCATCCATGCCATGGTCAGGGACTCTCCACTAGACTGGGTTTTGCAAAGTCCCATCGAGCCGGTTCAGTGCACTCGCATGTTTGGGTTCTTAGCAGGAGATACAGCAGCATTTTCCATCTTTAAATCATTTATGTGAGAACTTTGGGGAGAGCCTATCTAGCACCTTTTTTGTTCTGTTTGTGTGTCTGCCTTCTTATATGGCATGTGCTGGCCCATCTCACTGCCCCTGGACTCTCCTCTCACAAGGCTGCTCGCTTCCCTGTCCCCTGCTGCTCTGGATCCCCTCCAGTCTGCCCCCCAGCTCACCACTGCTGCCCCTGGATGTCACATCCAGGTCCCCTTCATGCCATTCCCCATGGGAGCTCCAGAGCTGTGCCTTGTGTGCCTGCTGTGCTTCCCAGGGGAGAGGCAGCGAGCACAGGGGAGCTGCTGGTGTTAAATCTCAGCCCCTCTCCTGCAAGGGCCATTGGTAAGTAATGGGTGATGTGATCCCACAGGTGTGGGGAACATCCCATTTCACACCAGGGAATAGCCCCACCATGCCCATGGTGCTCCCTGCACAGAATCACAGTTCAATCCCAGCGTTTCTGTTGATTCTTAGGGCTCTTCCACGGGCTTCACTTCCATACCAAGATGGTACAATTAATTCCCCAGCTCATTAATATCTTCTGTTTGCTTCCACCAGTCCTATTTTCAGGTTATTCTACAGATTTCCTGTTTAATTTGCGTGTATTTAAAGTTTGTTTCCTAATGCATATGTTCTGCCTGCCTAGTTTGTTTGAAATAACAGATTATGTTTTGTTTAAAGAGTAACAGCTTTTTAAATTTATGCTGGAAACATTGATACAGAATCTGATTTTTGTGTGTTTAATACGCAGAAATTTGTTCAGAGTATTTGAGCAACAAAAATGAACTTGTATCAGTTGTCTGTGTTTGTCCTTGTTACCACTTAATATTAAATGAGTTGGACAATAAAGCTATAATGGATAACTTCAGTTTTAAAAGCCCAGCCCATTTGGCTTTTGCCCACAAAATATTTTATTTCCTAAAGAACCAGAACATTTCCAGATATCTCATGGCCTTTGTTTTAAAATCTGACTTTTTGAGAATTTTTACTTGTTCCAACTCTATCTTAGCAAGGAGTCTGTATTTCTTCATCTTCTTCTGTCATCAGCTTTGAAGCATCTTGTTTGGACGTGTCATACTTCTGTTTTATTTAATAAAATCAGCAATATTCTGCTTTTTCTTTCAAGTTGCTCTCAGCCTTACCCTTCTGTCTTTCCTTCTGCCTTCCTCTTCATTTTTTGCTGACTGCTGCCCTCTGTCTTCCTGTTTTTTTCTTTATCTTTTAGAGAAGAGTCCTTCTATTGTACTGTTCCTATAACACCTGTTAAGAGGGAGGGATCAGGCTGGGAGAGGACAGAGGAGGTGAGGTTGTAAAAGTCTGGGCTAATTGAATTTTAGCTATATACAATGCAACTTCAGGCAGCCCTACACATATTTTCCCAAGTTTTAATGTTTTGATCTTGTCCATTGAACAATACTCTGATTTTCAGCTTAATCATAATGACTTTTGAATGAAATGTAAAAGTTTCATTTTTAGCTTTGCCACTACTGTAAAGCAGAAATTATTGTAGGTATTTAACAACAGTTTAAGGAAATAAAAAAGTTTGTGCTTAAGTAATGCTAAATTTGAGATATAATGACTACATTTAAAAAGAGCAAAACACACTCTGTTCTTATTTCATTATATGAAGGGGACATTAAGTAGAAGGCACAGATGGGTTTGGTGGCAACCTTAAATTTGGGGGGGGTGGTTTTCAGGTTGTCGTTTCCCATTGGCTTTTGACTCTGTCCCAGCTTTGACACGGAATGTACCCCCTTGCCATACAGGGTCAAAGAAATTTGCATGATTTAAGTGTTTGCAAGAGTCTCAGTCTTAACCTTTAACATTTTGGCAGTTTATAGTAAGCATATTTGATAATGGGGACCACTAGTTTGTACATTTGTAGCTGAGGTTGTTTGTATTATGATTTCAGAATTTGTTTGGAAGCAACAGCCTTGATGGAGGAAGCAGCCCCATGGTAAAACCTAAAGGAGATAAACAAGTGGAATACTTAGATCTGGACCTAGATTCAGGAAAGTCCACCCCACCTCGTAAGGTAAGCAGATGTTCAGCTCTTGCAGGAGTTCAAAACTGCCTTCAGCAAGATCCTCTTAATGGTCATTTCTCAAATGATTATTGAGAGACAGTGTAGGACCTTTCAGAGGAACTGATGCTTGTTCTGTATCTGTTTGGGACACCTGGTTGCTTTTGGTTGTTGATTCACTTGAGCTTGTTTCTCCCTGTTCCCAGAAGAAGAGCAGTGGCTCGGGCAGCAGCGTGGCAGACGAGAGGGTCGATTACGTCGTGGTGGACCAGCAGAAAACGCTGGCCCTGAAGAGCACGCGGGAGGCGTGGACTGATGGCAGGCAGTCCACCGAGTCCGAGACACCCACAAAGAGCGTGAAGTGAAAACACTGCCTGGCCTCTGAAGAGCAGAAAGAAGTGAAATTTGGAGAATCACAGAACCACAATGGCGCTGTTGTTCAGCTCGACAGTACCTGATTGCCCGGGGAGGGAATCGGTTCCTCACCGAATGGGATGGAAGCCAAAGGACACTTTGGATACATCAAAGGAACTTTAAGATCATGAATTGGCTCTGTGGTGTCTGGAAAAATCACAGCCTGTAAATAATATGTAAAATAATATCACTTAGCTTTCAGAAAACCTTTTGTTCTGTAGTTAACACATTTGTAGTATTACTGTGTTTATGCACTTTTTCAGTTACAATGTTGGTTCAGGTATTCACAGTTAGTGTACCTTAATGCCTAATTCATCTGGAGAGTTCTTTTTTTCCTTACACTACTACTCCTTACAATTTTAGGTTAATTAAGCTACATGTAGATACAGAAATTAATATTTGAACTTCATTTTAACAACTCAAAATTGATTTTGAAGAAATACTTTCACAATTGAATAATCTACTTGAAATGCCAAGAGACAACCGTTAGTTACATTCTTGTTTATATTTAATACACACCAGATTATTTGGAAGTCTACAGGTTACCTTCCTAACAAAAAATTGCTGTGAGTTAATAATAATGAACTGTACTGGGTTTAGACCTAAAATCCTGGCTTATATGTTAGTTGTTAGTGGTGGAACTTCTATTGTATTTTATTAATGACAGTGTTCTGTGTTCAATGGGTGAAGATTCTGCAGGGTGGGATCTTACACTTTCAAAGACTGAATAATTAAATGTCGAGTAAGCCTGCAAACCACTGATGGCATGCAGTAATATTGTGATCTCACACTTATTAACAAGAAATAACCTTTATATTATTTACAGAAGGTAGAGTATATAAATCAGGTACGTACCAAGCACTGTTGTGCTAATACACTGATCAGGTTTAGACAATGAGCTTTAGTTTTGTACTGTTTAGAAGTTCTAATGTCAGTTTTCAGTTCAAGATTAATGGGACAGTTTGACATTCACTTTTTGTAGTACTAGCAAAATACTGTGATTTTGAATTAGACATTAATTCAAATGGAAATACTATGTTTTAACACCATAGTGCCCTTCTTATGAGCTCTATTTTACTTTAATCTCCTGCTTGGCCTTATATTTAAATCCCTATGCAACTGATATTTTATATCTCTGTTTTTAAAAATTAGATAATTTACCTAAATGATCCCCTTGTAAACCACTTGTTGCTCTTTCCTGGTACAGGATTTTAAGCTCTGTATACTGTGATCCTTTATTTTACTATGCCAGTTCCAAATAATAATCTGCCTTGGTTTAGAAACATTTTTTGTTATTTGGAAGGAGATAGAATTCTTTAAATACATGAATGAGTTAGGTCTAGATAGAAAACTTACTAACACTTTTGTTTTATACGAACGCCCTCAAGTAAGTGGTTGGTTTCATTTTC
Organism: Sialia sialis; assembly: GCA_009812075.1. NCBI lineage: Eukaryota > Metazoa > Chordata > Aves > Passeriformes > Turdidae > Sialia > Sialia sialis. The sequence continues at coordinate 31,033 of VRYO01000180.1, read as the reverse complement.
CTGCCCAATTGTTTTATTTTGTCCAGATCATTTAAAAGTTGAGCATAAAGCTGCATTGTTTTCTGGCATGTTGGCCTTCGTACTGTGCCTAATCTACCATCGGTTGTTTCTCTCCCCTCACAGCCACCATCTACAGTATGTAAATTATCTTGTTCTTAACAAAGGTTCTTTTTAAATTAGTAATATTTTGATGCTTTGAATGTTCATTTTAAAAAAAGAAACTAAACACAATGCATTTTGAGGTGAATTTTAAATAAATCAAGTTGTTCGGTTTTGATGTGTAAACTCTGTCCTGTGAAGCAGCAAATGGATGTCAGTGTGTCTGGGAAGGTGCCTGGATACAAACCACATTTTGTCAGAATTGTAGATTACCTCCAATACCTCTCAAAAACCAGCTAGAACAAATTTTAACATGAATCTCTGATTTAAAACCCTGCACCAAGAAGCCAAATAATGTAAAATCCCACTCTTCTGGGAGCCAGGAAAAAATCAGTCTGTTGCTGAGCTAGGGATAGAAGGTGGGTTTGCTCCAAGTTTACTGATATTGGTCCTTGATTTACAGATTACACTTACAGTAATTTCATGACTATAAGCCGCACCTTTTTCATTGAAGAATCAAGCCTACCCCAGTAGTGCGGCTTATATTCAGGTGCGGCTTATCTATGGACAAATCCCGTGGTGTACCCGGCTATCGGGAGGGGTGGCTTATAATCAGGTGCAACTTATAATTGTGAAATTACTGTACTCTTTCTTCATTTAAATTTGGCAGGATTCTTCGACATCACTTTTAATTATTATTAAGAATCCACTCAATTTCTAGGCTTTTCTTTTGTTAAGGAAAACAAGAGTTTCCACACAGACTGTAACATTTTCTAGGTAGCAGTGTACAATTTTTCTTTAGATTTCTAAGCAGTTTTTCCCTCCATATCCCAGTATTACATTTTCCACACTTACATGTTGTCCACGGTATGTTCAGAATCAGAGGTTTGATATTAACTTCTGATGATACATCTCATTTTCACCAGTGAAGCTACAGGGGCTTCACAGTGCAGATCTCTCTGAGCTCTTGGATGGTCTAGGGATGTGAATCTAAAATTGAAAATGGGTCTGCTAAAGTTGTAGGTGGTAAAAAGCAAATGAAACTGATATTAGCTCTGGGTCACTTCCAGTTACTAGCTTTGTGAGGACACTCCTGTTGGAGGCAAGCTTCTCAAGTGTTCTTTTTTCAAATAGGTAAGTTTTTTCTTGTTTCACTCAAACCATATGTTACCAGTTGCAGATGCAGTTTTCAATACTGTATGTGTCATTATAAATTGCAAATATATATGTGCAGTATGGACTTTTACAAATACACAACATCTTGCTCTTAAAATTCAAAAGAAAACTTGGTGCCTTGTGCACGAAGATTGATTTGAGAGGTGATTTGGTATCATTCCATGGTGTGATCTGAACATTTCTTTTTCTGGTAAGTACCAATGGCCACACTTTTACACACTGTGATATAATCACTGTTACCTCATGAAGTGCAGGTGCAAACACAGCTGCTCTGTTCCACTAAAACTTTGTAACTTGACATTGAAAAAGGTGAAAATGTGGTCATTAGTCTTTTTTTCTTTCCTGACATTTGTATTTATGTAAAAAAATAATAGCAATCCATTCATGTATAGCAGTTGTGACATAATGCCACACTTAGAGAGTACAGACAAATCACAGGATGGCTGTTTTGATTATGTAATTTAGAATTCATCACTTCTTGTAGTTAATTAGGGAGTGATGGGCACCTCTGTGGCTTTCACAGTGCACTATGAGCCAAGCAAGATTTTCATCAGAGTGAAATTTAAGTTTAGCTATTACTGCAGCAGTAAACTTTTATATGTGTGTGTGTGTATATATATATATATACACACACACACACATATATATATAATACTCTGGTACTCTGGCAAAAGTACTTTGGAAACTTAGCAGCCCTGGACAGTAGTTCCATTCCCTCCTTAGGTATAGAGGTTGTGTCACGAAAAGTGAATGGATGTTTATTTGCTCAAGGAGAAGGTATTGCCATACAATATCAGTCTGCAATTTGGACAGCAATAGTGTTACTTCATCTGTTAAAATGCTTCATACCTGTAGTTCTTAAGAAGCTCAGCACTACCCACAGGTGCAGTTAAATTTGGAGATTATCCTCCATATTTCCTACATCTGCTCTTGATCTCTGTATATTGCACCAAAACTGCTTCTGAAATGCTCATTTCTTGTTTGTTTTATTACCTGGGGATACTAATATGGCCCATGACCACAAAAACGGTGCTTGTTTGGCAAATAGTGTAATAAGAGTTCCACATTGTGTTGATTGGGTGTAGATGAACCAAATCCCAAGCAATGAGGTTTCTGGCCTTTTGCCTTAACTGAACAAACATTTTGAGTTCAGCTCTCAGCCTGACAAGGTGCAGAGTGGGATACAAAGAAAAGGTGCTGGGAGGGTTATGAACAATGTCTTCGACATCTGAAGTTTTCCAGAATATGTTTAGTCTGTTCTGATGCCAGTGGTTTTCTTTCTAGATGGTCTAGAAAAGAAAATTTCCATGTTTTGTTTGAAAGGGGTGATCTATGTTTGCTTCAGCTTTTTTATAAGCAGAAGGTTAGCTGAAGTGTACAGTTGTGCGATCTGCTGTGCACACACATAAAATATTTAACTTTAACATGCTAAAATGGAATGGAAAAAAAATCCTGTACAGTTTAGAACATGTAGCACCAAGTTGGTAAAATGGAGACTCTCAATGTTTTCCTGCAATTATGAAGCCAGCACTTGTAGTAATCATCATGATTCTCTCTTGAAAATTCTCCCAGGATCTCCCATCATTGCCAAGCCTTTTCCTGGTAAGTTATATCTGCAGTGAAATAAAAACAAAATGTGTATCACATTTTCAGAAAGGCCAATCCTACTAAGATTTTAATAAATGCTTTTTGAGATCCTGGTTTAATGTGTGTCTGTGGGGCTTGCACAAGGTACCCAGACATCTGATTGTTTTAAGCAGAGGCCAGAAGAGGAGGAGAATTTAAATATGCCTTATTTTCCCTGAATTCCTGCCAGACTTTAAAATATGTAAGTTTTCATATTTCTATGTGCTTTTCAGGGAATATACTTTGGAGGAAGCAATCACTACTTGCTCCTGTGCACTTGGGCTGGTTTTTGCACCATTATAAACTATGCAGACTAACTGAAATGTTTAGGGTTTTTTTCTTTCCATTATGTGTTAGAGGTGAAGGATGCAGGTCTGGGAGTTTGGAGATGCCTCAGACTGGCCTGCTGGTGTACCTCAGAGTCTGGAGTTAATTGCACCAAAACAGTGATTCAACCCTCTGCTGAGGTGATCTTCATAGTAATACCTATAAATCATGCTGTGCATATATAATTATTTTCAAAAAATTAATCATAATCGAAACCCAAGTGTTGGATACCAATGGTGTTAGAGTTAAGCTCCCTAATCTCTGGTTAGGCATAGAGTAGCATTTGAAAAGGCATTTGTGACAGGGTTCAAATTCCCCAGGCACACAAATCCATTTAGGATTTTTTGAGGAGCAGAATTTAATATTCAAGGCACCACTGTCCTCTTTAAGCAAGTAAAAGTTCCAAGAACTTTTTCAAAATCTAATTTCTACTCAATAATGTAAATACAAGTTTAGGAATTAAATTCTAAAAACACTCCTTGTGTTTTAACTATATTTTTTCCTCCATAAATGAAAGAAATGATGATTGTAAAGACATTTTTACCTTTAGCTCTACTCACTGACAGCCCAGTATGAGGAAGCACAAAATAGACTTGACCCTTGAACCATTTTAAAGAGAAGGAAAAAGTAAAGGAGCCACCCAGGACCAGGATTTAGCCTCTGATCCCCTCCTACACCTTTAGGGTGCAGCTGCCCTCAATTCCAGGGCTCAGCTTAGAAGCTGGGACACAGATCCTGTGGCAGTACCAGGGAAGCACCAACAAGCTCTGAAAAAGTGGTTGGCTTAAAAACATGAGTTGAAGCCAAAATTTAGTTTTGGAGAGGGCTGGTGGGTTTGTTTCCTCTGTAAAAAGAATAGGATAATATTTAGGATTGTGGTGCAAGTATACACAGTACTACCCTGTAGGAGCTGTGTTGTATCTCACCATGAACACTATTGTTCACCCCAGTTTGTTTATATCCGTGGTCTGTATTTTTTGCAGAGCATTTGGTCTAGACAGAGAAGGGCCATCTTTAAAGTCTGGGGTCAAGGATCAGAAAATGTTGGCTCCCTACAACATTTTAAGTGTGGGAATAAATTTCCAATGGATAGCTTTAAGATCTTGAGATTTTCCTTTAGCAGGTGCATTGTGCATGAGGATGGAAACTTGAAATGAAGCGAGAAGTTATTGTTATGTAAATGGGATGTTATTCTGCTTTAAAAAAAAAACCCAAACAAAATTTTTTAAAATTAAATTATTTTAAACTATCCATTCTATGCACACAATGTCAGACTTTTCTCTTAGTAGTTTTTATCTCCCCTGCATCATAATGATCTGAATAAATGCTGTTACATTTTCTTCAGGACTTCGTTCTTTTGTGAAGTCTTACTTTGCTTTCCCGTGTCTTTCTGACATGATTTTCCCCCCAGCTATTCTCTTTAATTAAAGGAGGGTTGAAAACCAATTACTTTTCTAACAGCTGCTCTGTTTTCTGTGAGCGAGCAGGAGGTTTTTTTAACGTAGCAAATCTCTGTTGTGATTCAGAATAATCACTACTTCAGAAAGGAATTCAGACCGTGTATACAAAGCAGTAATTCCAAAAGCAGTGGCTATAGGCTAATACAAAAGGCATATTCATGTCTAAAACCAAGTGCTCAGGAAATACTTGTAGCACAAAACAACCAAAGTCCACAGCACACATGAGAGCTCACCATTTTTGCAAAAAAAGCTGTATTGGAAGCCCCTGTAGGTCCTATCTATTCAGATCCTGTAGTTACAGGAAAGCAGATATTTGTCAATGTTAAGTGTCAAAGTGTTTTTCAAAGTCTGCCATGAGTATTTAAGTATCTAAACACCGTGGAGAAAATTGGGCCCAGATCACAACTGAGGAGAAACATACCAGAATAAGAAAGGCAAGAAAACCATGAAAATCAGATTAAGATGTCATGGCAGAGGCATCAATATATGAAATTTGGGTCTAGAATGTGTATATGTGGAATCCAACCGGAACTGTTACTTAAGGGATAAAACTGCCCATGTAGTTAAAATAGAAAAATTAAAGTATTATGTCTTGCTTTAAAAAAACCTCTTTTTCACATTCATCTCTATCTTTCACTGAAGGTCTATATCCAACTTCTTAAAGTCCCTTTTTGCTCTAAGGGTAACAGCAGCAGGAGGAAGTCTTGATGATCTCAAAGGTCTTTTCCAGCCCAGTTAATTCTGTGATTGTGTAAGTCAGGTGACTTAATTGCTGTGCCAATAGGTGGAGGAAGTAAGTTTTCCTAAGGAGTATTTCCTTGCCCTGTCTCCCTCTAGTTGCAGTAAAGGTGAGAAGTGAACTTCATGAAAGGAAAAAGGGCCGGGGCAAAACCTGGTTGTTGAGAGGGAAGAGAACCCAGAGTTTTGAAAAGGGAAGAATCTGTGTAATTAAGTGTTTGTGCACTATTTTTTATACAAAAATGTATTTTACATATTGAAAAAAATACATATTTCTCCTTTTTTGTTGAGCCTTTCCAGTCATAGCAGCAAAGAAATAAAATTGAAAAGCATTTTATTCATTCTGGGTTTTTTTCTGTGAGTGCTGCTTGTTACAGAATCTCCTTTCTTCAAGGATTTCTGCAATGAGTATCAGCAGTTGATTCCATATGTGGTTTTATTTTTTTTTAATTTTTAAATTTTTTTTTGCATGGGTAAATTTTATTGATCAAAGGCCTTGTTTTAAGCTGGACACGAGCAGAGTCTGATGTGCTACCTGCATGCCATGTTGCTGTTACCAAATATTCACTGGTTTGTGGTTGGGCACAATTTGAAACACTTTTGGTCTTCACATGTCACTATATTTTTAGTCTACTTTTTGAAGACAGACACACAGCAGGCTTACCAATGGTTATTACAATTTGCTTAAGCACAGCTGATGAAGTCTGGGCTGTTTATTTTCTGTGAAAGTTTAATTTTACCAGGATGGCTACACTGTAATTTGAACAATCTCGGTGTCATCTTCATTGTACTCAAAATTTAAAGAGCACATGGAGGAAATTTATACACCTACATGTGGTAAACTCTAAAACATTTCCACTGCATTAAGGAATCTACTGAAATTTATATATGGTATTGTTTGCATGTGTTGTTTTTTTTGTGGAGGATGGGTTTTTTAATACTGGAAATCAATGCTTTGTCAGTTATGACAAGCTGATGACAGTGACCTTTGCAGATGGGTAGAAGGTTTTGGGGGTTTTTTGGGTTTTGTGTTTTGGTGGTTGTTTTTGGTTTGGTTGTTTTTTTTAACAGATGTAGCATGATTTTGATGGCTTTTTTGACTGTTGATTGTGTGTGTGTGTGTACACACTGCCTCTTGCCTGCAGCACTGTTCATCTGAGGCTGGAAGAAAAGCAACAGTGACAAAAGTGATGGCTTTGAAATAAGTCTAATTGTATTTTCTCTTCATGGGATTATCCAGCTCAACATCAGGAACTAGAAAAACTGGCAGTATCTCATACATGGGTAGTATCTTGATTCGGCATTGCAAGCTAAAAAAAAAAATTACAACCCCCTCCCCTCAGATCTGAGCACAAACCAAGTTCTCAGCCTTCTGTTACCTTCTTGAACCCAAATGACTGCTTTATGTCTGATGGAGCAGCCACAAACAACTCTATTTCATTCCTTTTGTTTCCCAAATTTTGGGAAGATTTACAGTGCAGCAATGCCTATTAGCATAATTGCTGCACAGCTAATAGTGTCATTTAGAGTTGCTCTTACTTGTGGTGTTTCAATTTCTTGTTTAACAAGGAGCCATCTAAAGAATATTAATTAAAGTTATGATTGCACAACTAAGCAACAAAATTGAAAGACGTGTCGCCCAAGAGATTTGACAAAAATCTGTAATTAAACTGTTCTTTACTAACTTCATAAGAATGTTAATAATTAATTGTCTCTACTGTTGGGTACTGGCTGAGGGGGATTTTTTGCTTTATTGTGTATTTGACCATAATGTAGGTGTTCAGCACATCAGTAACCTCTGTCATGAACTTCTTTATGCCACTGGTTGCTTTCAATTTTAGGTCTTCATATGTGGACTCTGTGATTTTGGGTGCTCATGAATATTTTCATGTTAACTTGGAAGTACTCTTTCCTGCTTTGGTTGGGTTTTTGGGTTTTTTGGTTTTTTGGGGGGGTGGTTTAGTCTGGTTTGGTTGTTATTGGGTGGAGTTTTGGTTTGGTTTGGTTTTCTGCAGGTCTTCGCAGTCTTCTGTTTTGCTTTCAGGACTTCAGAAAATTCCAAAAGAAATTTAGAGCCTTTTGTCTTTTAACTTTTGGCATGATTTTTTTTTCAATTATTTTGCCTATTGAAGTAGAAGTGAATGTTCACCTTTTCTGATACAAAGCACACAAATATCTCAACACCCCCACCTCCTGGCATCGTGCTGTTTTATTTTGCTGGATGGGCAAGGATCAATGAGGTTTGGACAGAGGTTGTTCTTTCCTTCCTTCCTTTCCTTCCTTCAAACCAGACCGTAGCTGTCAGTTTTAGTCTGATTATAAGAGAGTGTTGAAGGTGCTGAAACATCCTCACCGCTTTTCCCAGATGTCTGACTTCTTCCCACGGGCTTTTTACCCCATTTTCCTTCACTAGTGATTCTCCATGTGTGGTTTTGTTTGTGTGCTTTGCAGGAGAGATAAAAGAAAGAGAAATGGGAAAGGGACCCTGACCTACTCTCCTCAGCACACTGCATTATCTGGAGCAGCTCTGGGAGAGGCAGGAGCTGAGGCACAGCAGGAGGACACAAGCCTGTGCTAGAAGAGTACAGGTGGCTAAAATAACACAGTTAAGTGTAATATTCTGCTGCATGCATTTTAGAAGTTCAAGCTGTGTCCCTGAATGGAGAGAAAAGCGTTTAGCAAAGCTCAGGGACTGAGTTTTCATCTGTGGTAAGAGATGACAACGAGGAGTGGAAAAATGTCAGTAAATTTGTGATTAGCTGAGAAACCCTATTGTAGGAAAATTGAGATTTTCTGGGAATTTATTATTCTGAGTAGTTCTGGCAGAAACAAAGTGACACAATCTTTTGGAAATGTCAAAGCTAATAATTTTAACTTCAAAAAATATTAAAGGATGTCTGTAATAAAAGATAATGGAATGAAGGTTGTAATAATCATCATGAAGATGGTCTGTTTTGCTGCTACACTCTAGGTGACAATGGTTTCTCAGGATTTGGAAGATGCAGCTTCCCAGACCTGTGGAGTGAACTCATTAGCTGCATCTACACTGAGAGCACTTGCAAATATTGCTGGAATACCTTCATGTGTGACAAATCTGCAGGAGAGGTTTTGTAGAGCAATTTGGATGATGTGGAAACCGTGGCTGTCCATGCCGTGAACTAGTCAGGGGACTTTTGCTTCTGACTAGCTCAGGTCTGGCCCTTTGGACAGGCTCTGTTAGCACCTGGAGTGCAACAGTAGTGCTCTTAAGCAGATTTTCCTGTTTATTTTCATCCCGTTCCGTGCACTCTGGGGTTCTGGGATGCACATTGTCAGTGAGGAGGGGCACTCCTCCCGTGAGCCAAGGCGGTGCAGGAGTGCATCTGCTCCATCCTAAAGCAGGGCGCTGCTTCCCACGATGCTCCGAGCTGAGAGCAGACGCTGTGTTGTATCCAGGTGCTTACAAAACTGTGCTTGTGTACCTGTAAACTTGGCTCCATCAACCTGAGCAAGTGAGAGCAGGGGACTTGAGAGGGTGACAGTGAACGGTGAATGTTCAAGTCGCTCTGCCCAGAGCAGAGCCCACGCAGCAGCCCGCAGCTGCCTCAGCAGTGACTCGCTGTACAGCTGTCACCTGCTCCAACCACACAGTCCTGCTGCTCCCGCCTGCATCAGGAGCCCTGAGGCTCCAGCCCGAGCATGGATCACATCCTGGCTGATTCCCCAGCCTTTCCTAGAGGGCTGCGAAGATTCTGAAGGGCCTTGAGGGGAAGCCGTGTGAGGACAGACTGAGGGGAGACTCCACTGCGGTTACAGCTCCAGGGTAAGAGGAGGGGCAGGCACTGAGCTCTTCTCTGTGGTGACAATGATGGGACTCCAGGGAATGGCCTGGAGTTGTGTTGGGGAAGTTTAGGTCGGATGTCAGGGAAAAATCCTTCCCCCAGAGGGCGGCTGGGCACTGGAACAAGCTCCCCAGGGAAGCGGTCACAGCACTGAGCTCAAGGAGTGCTTGGACAACGCTGTCAGGCACAGGGTGTGACTTGGGGATGTCCTATGCAGGGCCAACAGCTGGACTCGATGATCCTTGGGGACGATCCCAGCTTGGAATATGCCGGGATCTTAGGCAGGGTATGAAACCCCATGCCTGCTCAGCACTGGTCTCTCCAGTACGGCCCTCAGCCACCCCGCAGTTCCACAGACGAGTTCCGCTCCGTGCCCGGGATCAGGGCCCCACGGAAACCGGCGGATCGATCCCGATCCCGATCCCGATCCCGGCGGGTCCCGGCGCGCTCTGTCCCGGGCCCCGCAGCGCCCCCGCCGGCGGCGCGCTCGCCTCGCTCCCCGCCGTCCCCGCCGCGCGAGGCGGGCAAGTCTCGCGAGCGCGGGCTCGCGGCGCGGCTCGCGCGCTGGTTGGCGGCTCCCGGCGGGACGGGCCGGGCCGGGCCTCGCTCCCTCCGCCGGCCGCGCTCCGGGAACCGGAGGCCGCCGCCGCCTCTTCCTCCTCCTCGTCGGGCATCCCGGCTGCCGCCCGCACCTGCCCGCAGCGCGCAGCCCCGCCGGACGCCAGCCCGAGCCTCGGCGGAGCGCCGTTTCATCGCGGCGGGGATCATGTCCGCCGGGCAGCCGCCGCCGCCGCAGCCGGACGAGCCGCCCGCGCCGCCGCTGCCACCGGGCGCCAACACCGGCGAGGCCGCGGGGACGGGGCCGCCGTGCGCCGCCGGCCTGGCCGGGGGCGACATCAAGATGGAGGTGAGTCGGCTTGGCCCGGCGGGGTCCCCCGCTGCCCCGGCGGCAGGTGGGACACCCCGGGCCGCGTGGGGCCGCGGGAGACAATGGAGGAGCGGCCGCGGGGCCGCACCTGGCAAAGCCGGGCCGCGCTCCTGCCCCGCCGCCCTCCCTCCCGCCGGCAGCGCGGCCCGCCGGCGTGGGGGTGTCTGGGGAGGGGGTCCCAGCCCTCAGAGCCCCCTCCCCGCCGCGCAGGGGCCCGGGAGCCGCGCTCTTCCTGCCGCCGGGACACGGGGAGGGAGGCGCTGCGCCCGGGGCTTGTTTGTTTTCTGTGAGGGGCGGCGGGAGCGAGCCCCCCGCGCAGCCCCGGGCTGTCCCTCCGCTCCTGCCTCCCCGAGCCCCCTGCCCAGCCTTTGCGCTTCCTGCTCCAGCGGCGAGCCAGCCCGCCGTCTGAAAAAGCACGAGAGATGTTTGTCTGCTGAAGTGCTTCAAAACTTTTTTCTCTTTTTTTTTTTTTTTTTTCCTTTTGGGGGTGGGGCGGAAGGCGGTGTGAGGGTTATTGGAGGGGTTGTTTTGACAACAAGTGTCTATATTCCAGAAATTTCAAGGGGGTGGAAGTGATTGCCTGGAGATGCTAATTCTATCGCAGCATTGTTTAATGATAGCAGGAAACTGGTCGGTCCTGCTTTCAGCGCTGGGTGTTTTGTACTCTGAGTCACGCTGGGCTGTCCGACCTACTTGATCTAAATAAATTTGCAAATGCCATGTTTTTCGGATGAACAAGTAGCCGAAGCACTGTGGGAAATAAATCTTGCTGGAACCTGCAGAAATAGGGCAATTCCGGGCTGGAGTTTAGCGTGTGGAGGCTGAGAAACGCGTGCTCTCGGGGCGCCCGTGTGCGAGGGCTCTCTGCGCTGCCAAGTCCTTTCCTTTTTTACCTTGGGAAGGGATTTCCTGGCATGCAGTGAGGTTTTTGCTGGAATGCCTCGGAGCCGTGAGCATCTGAGAGACTGCTTTCCCTGGTCTCCAGCTCGATTGCAGGGTTTTGTCATCTGTGCAGCAGATGATGAGCTCGGATGCTCCGCCGCTCTGCTTTCCAGGTTAGGCGTTGCGGGAAAAAGGGGAATTGCGAGCAGAAGTTCCAACGGTCCTCTCCTTGTGCTCACTGGGTGTTGGCTCAGCCCACTGAGGGATGAGTAAGAGGATTTGGTTATGACTTCGGAAGAGCTTTAGCCATAACTTCTTATGCTCAGTTCTTTATGTTGTGACTAGGGAATTAAACGTTTGTGTTAGGATTTTTCTGTTTCCACATGCCTCACCTGCCAGAGGTTTGTGAGGAAATACCCACTGACAAACATACTGTTTCTTGCCAGCCTTTGTTTCATTTGTTTCTTAACTTTTCCTGTTCCTTTGTTCTGTATTGGCCAGTAAAGATTGAATTTAGCTCCATTCTTATTTGGCTCAGTTAAACAGATGGTTAATAAACACTTGAAAGCATCTAATTTCTTTCATTTTCTCACCCTTTCAGGAGTTATTTTGTAATATGTTACCTTAGCTTATTTATCAGGGAAGGATCATCTCACTGCTTTTAGTTTTAACAACAGAAGATGAAAATCCAAATGGGAGATGATATGGAAAGAGTTAACCTAGTGACAGAAGAGACAAGGATAAAGAAGCCCTGATCCAAAGGAGTAATTGAAGGCAGTATGTTAAGGATTTGGTTGGAAAGGGAAGGAGGGAGGATTGCCCTCTCCCAGCCAACTGGTTTTTCTGTTGTTAGTAGTACCATGGGTGATAAACATTATTTGATCTAGTAAACTACTTAGGAGAAAAATAGTTTCTTAAATTCCTCCTCAGCTTTCATGACAAAACTGCAGTCTGGCTTCTTGTTTAGATTTGTTCCTTTGATACAGAGTGATGAGGAACTGGGGTAATCTGGCAAAATCCTTGAAATTGCCCTCACTTGAGGCCTGGAGCTGGTGCTGTGGCAGTGTGCCCCAGAGCCAGCTTCAGGAGGGGTTGGTTCAGCACCCTAGAAGTGGCAGCTGATCTCCTGGACCACAGCTGTCTCCCTCATTCATGTTGATGTGATGCTTTAATGATGGAGCTAAATCGGATTACAGAGACCCAGCTTTGTCCCTCACCCTGTGGCAGGGATCTTTGATCCATCTCCAGGTAATTGTATTGGAAATAATAGGGAGCTGACTACTATCTATGCACACCAGGTGCCACAGCCAGATTCTGCTGCTTTGATACAATGTGAAACAAGCTTGTTCTCCTTTACATGGGTACCTCCCCTTTTTCAGAAATATTTCTTTTCAATTCTTTTTCATCTCAGGAGTCTTTTGATGATGCATCTCTGGCAAAACAAAAAGAAATCCAGGAAACAGATCCTACATATGAAGAGAAAATGGTATGTAATATTTGGGATTGTGTACTATTCAGTACTTATGCGCTTATTTAAAATAGATTTGAGTTTTCTGTTTGCTGTATTCTATTTGAAATATCTTAACTGGATTTATAAAGATTTGTCTAGGTATTAAAAAATATTTAAATAACTGAAAACAAAAAAAATCCAGAAGAATGCTCCTTGGACCATTCTCCTTTCTTGCATTTTAAAGTTACCTGTACAGCAGTCCATCCTGTCAGCAAGGGGGATTATAAGGAGTTGAGCATTCAACTTCTCAGTACTACGAAAAGATTCTCAAATAATCTCTTTGTGGAACTTTATTAGAGTCCTCAAGTTTCTGAAGATGGGTGGTGATTCTGGGCTTCACAGGTTAGAAAGGAGAAAATTTGCTTTTTTTTAATTTTTTAATATTTTTTATAATGTAAGAGATTTAGATGGTGAGGAATGGGTGACTCTTTGCAGTTTCTTTCTCAGTTGCTCCGTTTGCCGTTCTTCCTGTTTGTAATTCCAGTGTCTGTGACTCCATGTGGAATTTCTTCATAGGAAAGTGAAACTGATTCTTATAATTTGCTGCTTCCGGTGTTATTTTTTCTTGCCACTGAAAATAATGCCATCATCTTCTGCATATTTTTTGTGCTGCTTTCTGGCACACTGAAAGAAGTGAACTTGGAATTGTCTCCTTTAGTCTCTAGACAGACACGATAACAAGGACAATTGTGTTTTAGAGATGCATTGAAAAAGGGAAGAGCGTCTCTGTTGGTATAAGGATAGCTCAGGGTTGCAGAGTACAGCCTGTTCTTTTCTACGTCCTGTCTAGAAGACACAGATATTTGTTAGCTCCTTAAAAGAGCATCGTCAAGTGCAGTGAAACCAAGTGTTGGATTGTGTGTGCACAGCCAAAGCTGGCAGAAGATTCCTTACTAAAATTTTAGAACAAGGAACCTTCTGCAATGCAATGTGCATCTCTTCTACTTCTCTTTTGTACAGCCAGTAAAAAAGAGAACTTAAAAATAAGGGTCAGCAGTTTGAATGGTAATGAGATCTTACCTAGTGGAAACCCCAGAAGCTCGTACAAAGTAAACAAACAAAACCTATGAAAAACAGGCAGGAAAGCTTAAATTTAGTAGATGTGGATTGTGGCTGTGTCATTAAAGCTTAAAATATCCTTAGAGTGAGTCTGAATCCTCTGTGGTACATTGAGGCCTCTTTTGTGGTCTCTTTATTCTCTAACACTTTGTCTTCCTATCTCTTCCATAGTGCAGGATCTGCTCACACTAAGGAGGAAAACACTCACAGAGCTGCCATTGCTCTTGCAGAAGCCTGGAACATGTGTTTCTTTTTACTAAGAGAACTGACTTCCTGTGGCTGTGCTGCAAGTTGCTAAATACCAGGTTATGCTGTGGCAGCTGGCAGAATGTCGGAGTGGTTACTGTTAGCCTTGGAGCTGTTTTGGGCTTGTTTGTCTGTTCAAAGTTTGGTGTGGCCTTGGCAAGGTGTGTGGATTCCAAATGGAACCTGTCTCAGAGAAACTGAACCTTTCAGATACTAATATTGCCTGCTCTAATCTTGCGCAGCAGAAACAGCAACTCCTATCAAAGGGGGCAGCCTGATGAGTTAGATTGGGCATGTTTAAGGTCTCTGCTACTGAAACATGTTCTGGCTCTTGGCTATAAGCTGCTCTGGTCTCAGTGCCCCCTTTAATGCCAGCTCTGTTGCTTATCTGACAGCCCAGGGAGGTGCTCTTATCTCACTGAGCAGGCAGGTCACCAGTGCGGTCAGGAGCAGTCATTGCCAGTTTGGTGAGAGATGAATTAGAGCAATGAAGAAACCTGTGATGGTGATGAGGGGAAATTTCTAGGAGTGGGACTATCACTTTTGATAGGAGAAAGTTGAAGGGGACTCTGGCCTATCTAGTGAGTCTTGTGCAATCTTTGTGCCAAAGTTAGATTTTAGTCTTGGCACAGGTCTGTCTCACAGCTTTGATCTTGTTGCATAGCAATGAAGAGCCTTCGCCTCAAAAAAAAGCAGCAGGTATATTGATGTTACTCATGTCTTCTTTGGTGTTGTAGTGATGTGTATAAAGTAACGTGAATCTATATTTAAAAAGTGTTTGTTTGCTTTTTCATTTGATGAATACATAGTGGAATGTCTCACGCTTGTTCAATTTAATTTTCCCTTGTCACCAGCAAACAGACAGAGCAAACAGATTTGAGTATCTGTTGAAGCAGACTGAGCTCTTTGCTCATTTCATTCAGCCTGCTGCTCAGAAAACTCCAACTTCACCTTTAAAAATGAAACCTGGACGTCCACGAATAAAGAAGGATGAGAAACAGAATTTACTGTCGGCCGGCGAGTGAGTGATGACACATAGGCCAACTTGTACTATAAATAAGATTTTATTGTACTTTAAAAGTGGAAGTTGAACTTGCTAAGCTTTTGTCCTGTGTCAGTGTGTGTGTGCCTTTTTTTTTTCAACTGCCCACCTGTAAGTTGAGGGTTGCTTAAGAATTCAAGGAGTTACAAGAGATTTGTGATGATGCTAAAACTTTCCAGCATGAAGAAAAGCAGGGGCAGAAAAGTAAGGCAGTTGTGGCTCTAATTGGTAAGAGCTCATGGAGAACATCATTATGCAACATCTTGCAGGCTGCTTGAAAATTGTAGGTCCAGAAATCTGGATTGCCTTCATTGCAGCTTGTGTTTAGCAGGTACAGCAGAACTTAAGTGCAGTGTTGTTCCCTGTCTTGTAGTTAAAGACCAGTACTGATGCACATATTAATCCCTTTCCAGTCACTTTGGGCTGGTATTTGAGCCTGCTGAACATGAATTCTAGTGAAGAATTTTGCTAGAAATTTATTTGAGTGTTTGCATTCTGTATTGCAATATATATATTAATATGCATTAGATTTTATTTCGCGGCAACCTGATGCCTTTTCAGTTTCTCCACAAACTTTCTTGGACTTTTCCAGCTATCGGCACCGTAGAACAGAGCAGGAAGAGGATGAGGAGCTGTTAACAGAAAGCTCCAAGACAACAAATGTCTGCACTCGATTTGAAGAATCTCCATCATGTATGTTTCCTTCCTTGGTTTGCATACTCTCTAAGGATAGTGAAATAATTTGGTGGGACAGGAGAGGAAGGAAAAAAATCCAGGACTGATCTAGTGGTACAAAATTATTATTGAGGAACTGCTTATTTTCATTCAGGCTAGAAAGATGATCCAGTGAGTCTTGTCCCTTAGAAATCCATTTGTTATAGTTCAATTAATAGGAAAGAGTTTTTAAGTCTTTTATCTTATAATTTTTACATATGTAACCTATATTCTGATATAATTTAAAGCACCTAACAGCTTCCAGTTCATTTAATGGAATTCAGTATTCTGTTGTTTTAATGTTTGACTGTGTTCTGATTTGGACAGTGGTGATAGATTTAGAATTTCCATTTGCTTTGGTTTCTTGCAGAAAACAAAACTGTGGCAGCAGCTTGCAGAAACAAAATTAATATGTTGCTGTTTCCACTCTGAATTGTCCTTGAATTCATTACATTAATTTATTACTTGATTTTGTTCTGTAGCTTTGGTAGTCACTGTCAATTACCAGCCAGCGGGTGGTGAAATTCTTTCCTAAGTTTCTGTGTATCTTTTAGTCTATTCTTTGATGTCTTTCAGATGTGAAATGGGGAAAGCTGCGTGATTACCAGATCCGAGGACTGAACTGGCTCATTTCTCTGTATGAAAATGGCATCAATGGCATCCTGGCAGATGAAATGGTATGCACAGAGCCCGTGTCTAAAATCACTTTAGAACACATGCAGTACAATGCCATTTTAGTCCAACACTGTGTATCTGTATGGGAGTTTTAATAACACAAAATGCAAGTAATAGTTTGCCAGTGTTATTTTTCTAGTGTGTTTAAAGTCACTAATTTTTAAAGTGTCAGAGGTATTTTAATGTAAAATAAAGAGTGCAGGCAAGTTTCAAAAATAGACCTATGGAAAGGGAATCTGTCAACCTTTGGGAACATGAGATTGGTGGAGGGGAGTTGTTCCACATGATGTCATGTCCTCTGTTTTCTTTCTCTCAAAATTGCAGGTGTTTTGTTATGGTATTCTCCAGCTGCCCTTGTGAGGAGAGTGTCATATATGAAAAGAGCATCAAATGTGGAAACATTTCCTGTTGTTAGGGCCATATGTAGATATCAGGAGATAGGTGTCCTGTGTGGTCTTAAGTCCACAGAGCAGTGGGAATTTTCTGGGAAAAATGGCATAAAGATAGATGTAGCTGGAGAGCTGTGTTAAAATTTCTCATACACCACGATCATGGGCATTTCAGTTGGCACTGGCCATAGTAGCTTTTACTTCTGCTTTTTATTCTTTTCCCCCAAAAGAAGGGATGAATGCAGTAGAAAGTGTAGTAGTTTCAAAGGCAGGTGTCTTTTCTCCCTTAATAATTTTGGATGTATCTCTTTTTCATAAGGAGTAGAAAAGAAGAAGCAAAAATCTAAAATTGAATTAATTTCAGTGTGTTGCATTTCCCTTAGCTTGTAATTTCTGTGTAATAAAACTTCAAGATAAGTTAGAGACAGATGAGTTTAAATTACTGATTAGTAACATGCTTCACTTTTAAATGCATCAGGGTTTTTTTTAAACATACATGCTTAGGAATAGAGGAACAATTTTGGCTAAGAAGAGCGGGTTTTAATGAAAACACCTTGGAAACTTTATGAGTACTTGGATTTGTGGTACTCTAAAATCCATTAAATATTATTGTTAATATTTTTTGTTTTTTCTTAGGTATTAATAATTTTGAAGTTATTAATGCATTTCACACATTCTGTAAACATTTTTCCATGTCTTGTACCCAGTGGATTTTGGTTATTTTGAAGACAAAGAATCAGATTATAGGACCAAAAATTACTTGTGCTGATGGTGCTTGGGGTTTTTGTTTCTCATGCATTTGAATCATGTTTTTCAATTACTCAAAGTATAGGAATGATCTGGTTTTTCAGTTCTTCCTCAGTTTTTTATAGTTAAAATTAAATGTTTAAGATACCATATTTTATCAGACACTCAGAATTTGTTTTCTTCTTTGACATGCGCAGTTTTTTACACTTGTTTATCTCTTTCCTCACAGTAACTGATGTCATTTCTGGCCTGTGGAAGCCTCCTTTTAAAAATTAACTAAGAAAAATTTAAAATTAATTAAGAACGTATTTACGATTATAAAGCATTAATAATACAGTACTGATAATATATAGTATTATGGTGATGGTGTAATTAATATTAATTGCTTAATTAATGGAATAAATTAAAAATTCCTAAGGGTTCTTAATTTACTCACTTTTTTTGCCAAGCTTAAGAGAATACCTAAATCCAATTTGTAAAGTTTGACCTCTAAATAGCCTGAGTACACCATAGCCTACAAAATAAAGTTTTAGGAAATAATGTTTTTTCTTGTACTTTTAACAAGTTGTCTTACTTGAAAGGTAAGGCAAAATTCTAACTGCATAATCTAGGGTTTCAAAAGGATACTCTTGCTACTTTGTTCTAAGGAAATGTGGGAAGCCCTGCAAGCTTTTCCTGGCCAAGACTTTGATACCCTTTTTGTATCTCCCTCATTTATTCAGACTGCTGTGTCTTCCCAGCTGTACTCAGAGGTCACTCTTGGGTTTTCCTATACGTGTTTCCTGAGAGTTTTTCTCTTTTCTAACACATCATTGTGTCTAATTACAGGGTCTCGGGAAGACGCTGCAAACAATTTCTCTTCTTGGCTATATGAAACACTACAGAAACATTCCTGGGCCTCACATGGTGTTAGTTCCTAAATCTACTCTGCAGAACTGGATGAATGAATTCAAGAGATGGGTGCCAACACTTCGAGCAGTTTGTTTGATCGGTGACAAGGACCAGCGAGTAAGTTTGGATATGCTGGTTTTTCCTGTGTATGCCTGTGTAAATCCAGCATGTGATCTTGCTGTCCTTTATCTTTCCTTCCCTGGATGTTACTTGGATTTGTACTGGGTTAAGACCTACAATGCTGCCTACCTGGGATATAACCAGCTTAGAATTCATTTGTGTTTTTCCCAGCTATTGCTTCATCACTTTATGTTCATAATTTCTTGTTCAAAGATTTGCAGTATCCTTTTATGAAGGCAGGACACTGCCTTCAGGAGACTTAAAATAGGAAAATTGTAGCAGTGCTACTGTGTTCTTTTTGCTTTAAATTTGACAAAGCCTCAGTAACTAGCTGTCACCTTGTTATCTAGGCTGCCTTTGTGAGAGATGTGTTGCTGCCTGGAGAATGGGATGTCTGTGTAACATCATATGAAATGCTTATCAAAGAGAAGTCAGTATTCAAAAAGTTCAACTGGAGATATCTTGTTATAGATGAGGCCCACAGGATTAAAAATGAAAAATCAAAGGTAATTTATTTTACACTAAAAAGAGATTTGTGTTGGTGTTGGGACTAGTAATGTTTTATATTTGCTCATGTCTCAATGTCCTTCAGTTATCAGAAATTGTGAGGGAATTCAAGACTACCAACCGGCTGCTATTAACTGGAACTCCACTTCAGAACAATTTACATGAACTCTGGGCACTTCTCAACTTCCTTTTGCCAGATGTCTTTAACTCAGCTGAGGTAAGTCTTCATTTCTGCTAATCTAATTATTTTGCTGGTTTTCCCCATTTGAAAATAGACCTGGATATGAATAATTAGGGGTGTCAGTTACTGATAAGTGATAGATTGAGTTAGAAATGTTTCTGTTATAGAGCTTTTCATAAAATAGGCCAAATAGGGTAATTGTTTTTTTTTACTTCCTGGCTATATAAGAGTTGTATTTGTTCATCATTGTGATGCCATTGCACCTTGAAAGGAAGCCTCTTACAAACTGATGATTTTGTTGATACAGGACTTTGATTCTTGGTTTGATACCAACAACTGTCTAGGGGATCAAAAACTGGTGGAGCGCCTTCATATGGTGAGTCCTTCTTCCTTTTGTACAAGTGTTATGTTTACCTAAGTTAAATCCTAAACAATTCTTGTAATGCTTCTTTGATAGACTATTAGGATAAGAGACATTATTCTACAAATTTTCAGTCAAAGGACACAGAACCATATGAAAGATGGTTTTGATCTAATCTGAGTCTTTCAAAGAAAGCACATGTATATCCCACGTATAGCAAATAACCTCTCCACATAAGCTGCTTTTTCAGATTGCCTAATAATAGGTCTGGTATCTGTGACAGAGAATATCTGCTCTACGTTTTGTCCATTGACCTGATCAGTGTTTCACTTTCCCAAAATGCATTTAATGCTGAACCTCTTCCAGGTGCTACGACCATTCCTTCTGCGTCGCATCAAGGCTGATGTGGAGAAAAGCTTGCCTCCGAAGAAGGAAGTTAAAATTTATGTGGGCCTCAGCAAAATGCAGCGAGAATGGTAATTAATGCATGTGCTTGACTGGGCTGTGGTTAAGGCTCAGAAGGAAGGTGTTGTCTGTGATTTGAAGGTTGTGTTGACTTGATTTGTTCTCTCTGGGGTACTCCCAGTTTATGCCTATTTCTTTGTGACTCTGCTATGACAGATCCATGCTTGTCAGGGAGATTTACCTGATTAAATAGGGTAGGGTGAGCTTTTGACAGTGTTTGTTGTTTAAAGACAGATCAGCTTAATTTTAGAGTGAACAGAAGGTTTTTCCCTTTCTTTGTTGTAGGTATACCCGGATCCTGATGAAGGATATAGATATCCTGAACTCGGCAGGGAAGCTGGACAAGATGAGACTGTTGAACATCCTGATGCAGCTGAGGAAATGCTGCAATCACCCTTACCTCTTTGATGGAGCAGAGCCTGGCCCACCTTACACAACAGACATGCATTTGGTAACCAACAGTGGCAAAATGGTAGTTCTGGACAAATTGCTCCCTAAGTTGAAAGAACAAGGTATGCATCTCCTTTCTAGCATTTTGAGAGTTTTTTGGTTCAGTGATGTTTCTGTGTATTCTGAGCAAAAACCAGCAGGATTCTTGTTGGTTTCTAGCATGATACTAGCTTGGATCAATAGTCCATTATGGCTTTTTGTTGCTGAAGTGTTTCAATTTCTTTTTTTTTTTTCCCAATTTTTTCATCCTAGCTAAGTTGAGACCACAGAAACATCATTTGATCAGAGCTTTAGGTTTTCTTTCTTAGTCTTATAAGCTATTTGAAAAGTAATTGTGTAGGATTTTAGCCACACCTTTGATTTGCCATGAAGGACCATTTCAGATTCAGAGCCCTCATGCAGGATTAAAATCAAATCCTTTGTGAAATGTTGGTCTTTCTCGCTGGATGTGATTTTGAGCAGCACCTGAGGTTTTTCAGTGTATGCTATAAGCACTCAGACATTGGGGGAACTCTTGAATTGTTTTAAAGTTATTTGGTAGTAGGGACAAACAGTTGAAGTGGATTGCTGTAAAACTCACTTGCCACAGAGTTTTTGACACTGGAATAATTCTTTAACTCATATTTTGAGTGTGCTTACTGTAGTAACTTTGCTGAAGGAGTTGGAGGAGGATAGTTTGTGAGTGGGGACACTTTGCAGAAAAACAAAAGCACATCCAAACCTCAGCCTTCTGTAGTATAAAAGTAACCTGTACTTTGTATCTAGGTATCATCCAGGCAGCTGTAGCCATATAACTCAAGACTAAAAACCAAACAATTCAGTGGTTAACTGTGCTTTTTTGATCTTGATTTCTTCCTGTTATGAGGTTCATTGATGAGGTGGTGTAATTAATACTGGCCTGGTCTCAAATCAAATTATCATCTTTTACAAAAGAGTTCAGTATTAACCCTTTCGTCCAAAGGACAAAAGGAAGCAGAAACTTTGTTATATCCTGTATTGCTTAAATTTCTCCAGTAGACTGGAAATGGTTGAGTGTGTGTGCATAAAGTACCGAACATTGACTTTTTTTTTTTAAGTTGTTCTTGAAGAATTCACTTTATTTCTAGAGATCTTAAATCCAAAACAAACAAATACTTCAAAATTTTATTCTTTATGCTTGATTATGTTTTTACTCTGCATTTAACTCTGCTGTGTCCGGGACCTTTATGTTAAGGAGTACAACACAAAACAAAAAGGAAAAGGCAGCCATTAATTAGACAGTGACATATCAGAGTAAGACAAACATGTCCCATGGCATGGATGTGCTGTGACAGCAGCCCCTGCAGCCCTGCATTGTAGTTTGAGGTCTGAAATTCAAGCTACTTTTCTTCTTAGTGCATGGAATTTCCCTCCTTCCTTTTCTAGTAGTGCAGATTTGCAGAGGTTGTCAAATCTTATGTTTTGGTGAAAGCATAAGAAACCTTTTTACCCAAACAGGCTCAAGGGTTCTAATCTTCAGTCAGATGACAAGAGTCCTAGATATCTTGGAAGATTACTGTATGTGGAGGAATTACGAATATTGCAGACTGGATGGACAAACTCCTCACAATGAACGACAGGTATTTGCAATTGCAAGGATTGTGTTTATGTAAAATGCTACTTGTAAAACATTCTGTTTAACTGATATGTTCTTTTCATTTATTTAGGCTTCCATTAATGCATTCAACGATCCTGACAGCTCAAAATTTGTGTTCATGTTGAGCACACGAGCAGGAGGTCTTGGAATCAATCTGGCTACTGCTGATGTTGTAATTCTCTATGATTCAGACTGGAATCCACAAGTAGACCTCCAGGCTATGGTAAGATTCCAGATGGAAATTTGGTTTTTCTTTTTCTCACAGAACTTTGCTAGAAATGTGTATTTCCCAAATAAATCGGTATTTTCCCATTTTAGCACAGGAGTAGTATTTGTAGGACAACTTTTCAATTCAAGTGCAGCTTCCACTGTGTGCAACCATTAGTCCTTAGTCACATTTGGGTTATAGAGTGTTTTATACAGTGGGAAATGCTGGGTGTATGCTACACCTCTTAGTATAGTTAATGAAAATAGCCCCCATGATTAAGTAAAATGAAATAAATCCAGGTTGTTAATCACAAAACTATTAAGCATTAAACCTTTACTGTTGTGGGGAGTGGAGTTGAATGTGTTTGCACTGTTTTTCCTGAGAGCTTGAAAATGAGATAAAGAAAAGTTGAATTAAACTTTTCAAAAAGTGCTTTTATAGTGATGGTAATGGAAGGATCTCATTTTAGCAACTATCTTTAGGAGTATTTTTTTAGTAGATTTGCATGTATCTCCATTCTGCATACATGGCAAGGACATTAGTGACCACCTAAGAAAGCAAAGCTATTTAAAAACTGCAGTGGGTTTTTTTGACAAATGAGGCCTTTCAGTGGCATGTCTTGGAAATCTCTTTAATTATTTCAGTCAACCTGTAGTGTCTCAAGCACTCTAGCAAAAATTACTTCAAAAGAACTATGGAACTGGGGTCTAGAAGCTCAAGTGAGGCAGTACCAGCTACGACTACAGGTGTATGTTGAGAATACTGATTCTCACAGTGGTTCATATTTTGCTAGTCAGGAGAGGCAGGGTATTGTATTTTTCTTGAACTATTCATGGCACTACTGAAGGATTTTGAGAAAGACAGCTTTTCATCAGCACAGAGATGGTTTCTTCATGTTTTGATTTTACAGAAGGTTGCTTAACATCCAAGTCTTCTTCCAAAACCTGTTTTATAGCTGTGACATAGAGACAGACTCATTGTGGATATTATTAAAAAAACCCCAATACTTGCAATGCAGATAAAAATGTGGTATCTTGGGTAGCCATGGATAGCTGTAAACATTTAAGTGACCTATGCTGTTCTGTTTTGTAAATTCATGTGCTGCAAATAATGAAAGTCTTAAGCTTAATGTAGTCATGCTAGAAGGCAAGAGCTGAACTTTTTGTCACTGTTTTGGGCAGGATCGAGCTCACAGAATCGGCCAGACCAAGACTGTCCGGGTGTTCAGGTTTATTACAGACAACACTGTGGAGGAGAGGATAGTGGAGCGTGCGGAAATGAAACTCCGCCTGGACTCCATTGTCATCCAGCAAGGCAAGTATATGAGGGCACTTCATATCTAGGATGCAGTTTCCTCTTCTCTCATTGTAAACCATAGGGGAATCAGCCAGTAAGAGCCAGTGGGAATGTGCTTTTTTGTCAGCTGAGCTCTGAAAAGAGGGTGCAAAGAAAATTTATTTTACTGTTGGAGAAGGCATTGCCTCACTAACTTCTTGCTTACTTCTCTAGTGATACATGCATAAAAGTAGATATAGCCAGATTTGGTTTTTTTAAAGCACTCAGGTTCTCATTTAATCTGGGGAAATGAGTATCTTTCTTTTTTTTAATAGATGGAAAAAAGGTAACCTTGGTTGGCCTGCTTGGAATCAGTAATACATAGCTTTTATGTGGAAATATAAGAGAGAGAAAAGCCCTGTATTGCTCCTTCCATAACATAAACTCTTCAGGGCATTGCTATCCTCAAGCATTTTTATCTTTAGGAAGATTGGTGGATCAAAACCTGAATAAACTTGGAAAGGATGAAATGCTGCAAATGATCAGACATGGAGCGACACATGTGTTTGCCTCAAAGGACAGTGAGATTACAGATGAAGATATTGATCACATTTTGGAAAGAGGGGCAAAGAAGGTGAGGTGGTTTGAAAAGGGGAAGCCCAAGTGTAGATGTAAATGTGATAGCAAGACAGTGAGTCTGTGGATGCTAACTTGGTTCCAAGCTGGAGAGAAAAGGGGTTTTGCTGTGGAGGGTTTTCGTGTTGCTCTGTTGTGTTTGTTTTTTCTGATGTTGTCAATAAGATGTTTTATAGCCAAGTACCTTCTAGAATGGCTCCTCTTCTTTCTGGCAATGGGATGTTTTAAAATGAAGTACCTTTCAGAGTGGCTCCTTTCTGGGAATGAGGTGTTTAATAATGATGTGCCTTCCAAAATGGCTCCCGTTCTGTCTGGGAACGAGATGTTAAATAATGAAGTACCATTCAAATGGCTACTGTTCTTTTCTGTATCCTCCATCCAAGACTGCGGAAATGAACGAAAAACTTTCAAAGATGGGTGAAAGCTCCCTTAGGAATTTTACTATGGATACCGAATCTAGCGTGTATAATTTTGAAGGGGAAGACTACAGAGAAAAACAGAAGGTAATGTTTTAAGTTTCTTTTGGAGGAATGCACTAAATTGCATGTTTTAATCATACTTATTTAAGAGGTTTTGGGTAAAATACAGTGTCATCTATGATAATAGTTTAAATAAAACCACTTAACACTTATAATGAAGTAGATGTAGATCTGATTTTGTATAAAACTTGTAGCTGGTCTGATGATCTTGTGAGACTTAATTTTTGTTTTTGGGGGCTGGTGGGTTTTGTTTTTTATAGTTGGCATTTACAGAGTGGATTGAACCACCTAAAAGAGAAAGAAAAGCCAATTATGCTGTGGATGCTTACTTCAGGGAGGCTCTTCGAGTCAGTGAACCAAAAGCACCCAAGGTGAGTTGGCTAATTAAAATAAATAATTTGTTTAAATATGCATGGTAAATGGCTAAAGCTGTAAGCAACAAACAGGTCTTTAGTAATGAAAACTGCTCTGTTCGCTTTTATAAAGCATAGAGACTATTTAAATTTAGAAAGAAATTCCAAAGGACTTGAGATAAACTTCTGTGAGAAAAAAGTAAGAACAGTATTAAATTTGTAAGATGTTAGAGGGTAAGATAAATTTTTTTCTGGTTCTTAGTTAAGCAACTGTAAATTTTCCTGTTGAAAATTGATGCTGTAAACATGTGACTTTTTCTGCAGCCACCTCCTCTTCCCAAAAGACCTCTCTTTCCATTCTCTCACTGTTCTGCTTTTAGAATTGGTGATTGGTGTCTCTTGCATAGTGTGATTTTATTTTTTCCCCCAAGGCAGTGCATTTTTGTAACAATAAAGCTTTTTTTTTGCTCATAAACTTAAATCAGTTCTTACAAGGAAGAAGGTTCTGGATGTGAAAGGGACCCAAATGCAAACTTTGTGTTTCAGGCTCCACGGCCTCCAAAACAGCCAAATGTACAGGACTTCCAGTTCTTTCCTCCTCGCCTGTTTGAACTACTGGAAAAAGAGATTCTCTACTACAGGAAAACAATTGGTTACAAGGTAACTGAAGAATTTCCTTGACCAGAGAGATGCAACACCTCTCTTAAGAGAAAAGGCTGAGAGTTAGGGTTGTTCAGTGTGGAGAAGAAAAAGCTCTGGGGTGACCTGATTGCAGCCTTGCAGTACCTAGAGGGGGCTTACAGGAAAGCTGGAGAGGGACTTTTACAAGGGAATGGCTTTAAACTGACAGAGGGAGGCTTAGGTTGGATATTGGATATTCTTCACCGTGAGCTTGGTGAGGCACTGACACCATTTGTCCTATCCCTGGAAGAGTTCAAGGCCAGGTTGGACAAGGCTTTGAGCAGCCTCATCTAAGTGGAAGGTGTCCCTGCCCATGGCAGGAGATTGGAAAAGAGGTGATCTTTAAAGTCCAGTCCCTTCTGTGTCATTCTCTAAATTCCTACAATGGAGCCATTTAATGCAGCAGTAGGAGAATATGTACTTTACCAGCCTTTCACAATAATTTAAATGGAATAAAATCATGTTCAGCTGAAGAAATTATTAGTTATATTATCAGAAAGGTGACAATTAGTAATTATCTGTGAAAAACTGATTCATTTTACAAAGTGCAAAACCTTTCAGGTACCTCGTAATCCTGATCTCCCAAATGCAGCCCAAGCACAAAAGGAAGAGCAGCTTAAGATTGATGAGGCTGAACCTCTTAATGATGAAGAACTAGAAGAAAAAGAGAAACTTCTAACTCAGGTATTGTTGGGTCTTCAGTGAGACTGAAATCAACTGAAGCTTGTTTTGTGTTTCACAGAATTGTGGGGACATTTCTTGGTCACTGATTGGCATGTGCCATAGTTAACACATCAACAAATTTTGGTTCTGACTGAAAAGAGTTTCTAGCATTAGGTTTGTCATAGGCCTATGTCTTAGGATTCTTTGAGGAATGTGCACCAAGTTAGTGCACTTGGATTCTCCTGAATCCTAGTCTGGCATTGACTAGACTGTGATATCTTTCTGTGGGACATTGCAGAATGGCTGCAGAGCTGGGTGTGCTTCTTTCCACATTATTTAATGCACATCATCTGCCTCAGTTTCACACCCATATGGAAGTTAATCTTGGAGTCTGAATGGTCAGTTTTCCTAAATTACATCTGGTAGACGATAGCGCTCCTCCTCTAAAAGAGGGTGTGAGCTGAATGGGTATGTAATTAGGAAGCGTGTATATTGAAGTAATTTAAAGCAAGTGAATGCCTGATGTGCCTTATTTGGATATTGCATTTACACGTTGTATTTTGGCAGGGGATCGGAATTACAGGCCAGGATTTCTTGCTTGCATAGTAATGAGCTGGAACAGCTCACTGTGGAGACACCAGAATCACAGAGGTCAGGACTAGTAAGCTGTGGCTAAATCACAACATGGCTGGCAGAACTTGATACTTCCCACTATTTGTAAAAGTTACTGGTAATCTGAAATGAACCTACTTTGGCTCATAAGTTCAGCAGTGCTACTCATGTTCCTGCTGAGTGTCATCATCACAACATAGTTTTAGTCCTGAGGGAGAGTGACCAGATGCAATGGCTGAGGGTGTCTGTGAGGCACTTGGGGGCCTTTTTGACAAAACAAAAGCCATTATAGACACTGCTTGCTTCACTTGAGCAATGCTTTTTTTACTTAGAAAGCAATCCCATGCAGAGACTATTAGGAGGAGGGATTAATTATCAGTTGGAAATATATCAGAAATTAATAGGTAACTAAAGAACTAGTGCTAGTCATTATGCAGTATCAAATGGACAGACTATAGTGACTGCAGTGTAAAAAGAGTTCTATTAAATTAAACTGCAGAGAAAGAAATTAATGTGGAATGATGGAAGTCTAACAGGCAGTTTAAAGAAATGTGTTGAATTTGGAAATTTGGAGATGGACAAATCCTAAACCTCTGTGCAATGTTTCCTCTTGATTGCTGTACAGGGCTTCACTAACTGGAATAAGAGAGATTTTAACCAGTTCATCAAAGCCAATGAGAAGTGGGGCCGTGATGACATTGAAAATATAGCACGAGAAGTTGAAGGAAAAACCCCAGAGGAAGTCATTGAGTATTCAGGTAACTTAATTCTGTACTCAGCTCTGAGAGTATCTGACTCTGCTTGCCTCACATCTTCTGAGAATTTCTTATGCTGCTATTTAAGATTTTCAGGCTAGAAGTATGCTGATGGATTTTGTGTCTGTTGATCAGCTTTTACCATCTTTAGTGCCTGCATAATTAAGGCTGTACTTTATGCACATGTAAACTTATACTGAGCCACTTCACTATATCCTGAATCAAGCTGGGTAGCCCTGTCTTCAGTTCCTGTTAATTTTTGCAAAAGCAAATGCTGAGAAACACAGCTTAGCTGTTGAGATTTCCGTTTTTCTTTCTATTCACTAACCAGAAGTTAACCTTTACTCCTCCTCGAGAGCAGAACACAGTAAATACATCATGATTGAACATACAGTGACCAGTGGTTTTGTAACCTGAGAGCTTTTGTCTTTTAGGCACTTGCTTGTCTTCAGGCACTCAGTTGCTCTCTTGCTTCTGTTGTTAAAACTGTGTTCTGTTACATCAGTTTCCATTTGAAGAAGCTTTTTTCCCTATGAGGAGTCTGACACACACAAATCTTTCTGGCTTGTATTGCACCTCATTTAGTCTGAAGATTCCTATATTCACCCACTTCAAAATAGCATTTGTAATACTGCAGCACATGATAGCTGGAAGGGAAAGTTCCTTACCAGCTAAAGGCATGTCTGTTGGTAAACAGCAGTAAGCTCTGGTAAAAGGAAGGAACAGCTAACATCCTTTTTTAAGGTTAAACCTCTGACTTTTACAGTGCATGATGAGAAACTAACCAGTTCTTTCCTTAGCTGTGTTCTGGGAAAGATGCAATGAACTCCAAGATATAGAGAAGATCATGGCTCAGATTGAAAGAGGAGAAGCCAGAATTCAGAGGCGAATCAGCATAAAAAAGGCTCTCGATACGAAGGTGAGTTTGCTCAGTTTCCTGCTTTGTTTCCTGGTGCCAGAGAGGGGAGATGCAGGACCCCTGTCTGGCCAGTGCTGCTGATGTATGAAGACATCTTGGGTATGGTGTTGGCCTCTGCACAACACTCAGCAATTTCTTCCTATGGCTTTTCCATCCCATGGAAGTGCTGTGATGCCAGCCTTAGCTATGGCCTACCCTGGTGTATGTAACAGCCTTCTGTATTACAGCACACAGTTCAGAGTGCTGTGTAACAAACTGCACAAATTACAGGCGTTGGGGAGGAGCACAGTCCCTTCTGTGCACATGTAACTGAAAACTGGAGAGATAAATGGGGTGAGAGAGGGATGGAGAGAGGGAGAGAAATGTGGAGAAGAGGGATGGCGAGATGGAGAGAGAAATGGAGGGAGAGAAAGGGCTAGAGAGATGGGAGAGAGGAAGTGAGAGAGATGGAGAGAGAAACAGAGAAAGAGAGGTGGAGAGAGATGAGGAGAGGTAGAAACAGGTAGAGGTAGTGAGAGATGGGTAGAAAGATTCCTCTCCCTAGTGGGAGACAGAGGGAGTTAGAAATGAGAGAGACACCTGTTTAGAGCACTTGAAAATAAAGACCTCACAGAGGAGGCTTTTGTTCTCGCATGTGTTTCACCAAGCAGTATTTGGTAGTGAAGAGATTAGTAGTTAGTTTAGACATGTTATCAGAATTTTCTCCCCACTTCATTTTGCTGATTTAGTTCTAGGGAAGAAGTGTCGGACTAAACCAGAATGCAGCTGAACCATGTGTTAATAACTCTCATGTGCCTTTTCACTCTTTCTCTGATTTTACCAGGATTTGTGTTGAAAAGGATCGTTGCCATTTGAATCCTGACCGTCTTGCCTGTTTCCAAATGTAGGGGAAGTCTGCCACTAGTCAAAAGATTACAAAGCTGCCTATTGTCTAAACCAGAATTTGCCCGTTTAGATAGCTCTGATAAATGCATTGTCCTGAACCTACAGTCCTTTTCTTGTGATGACTTAGCATGGGAGATCCTTAAAGACCTAGTTTTCTGTCTTCCTGTGATTGATTGCTTTCATACTAAAGACTTCCATGCTAATTCTGACCTATTTCTTAGCTTTATGTGGTCTTATTTGTTTTGTTCAGATTGGGAGATATAAAGCCCCTTTCCACCAACTAAGAATATCCTATGGTACTAATAAAGGGAAGAATTACACTGAAGAGGAGGATCGCTTCCTAATCTGTATGCTTCACAAACTAGGATTTGATAAAGAAAATGTCTATGATGAATTAAGACAATGTATCCGAAACTCGCCGCAATTCAGATTTGACTGGTTTCTCAAGTCCAGAACTGCAATGGTATATATATATATATATATTGCTCCTTTTCGTTCATGAATGCCTGTCACAATATTAAATCAATTAAATTATATTGCTGCTGAAATACTGAGGTAGGTGCATGGGAACAAGATTTTACCTTTTTATTACTTTCTGACAACTGCACGGGTGTCCAACGCAGCCATGGCTGCAAATGGGAGGAGAAGTTAAAAATTCTAAGGTACCCTTTTCCAGTTTGAGTTAAATACAAATGTGTTTTACAAAGCAAACCTCTGCAGTCAGATCCTTTCCTGTGAAGCCAGACAGTAAGTAAGTATCAGGAAACATTTCATTCTTTGTTACTCTGACAAGATCCAGTGAAACATCCACCAGCATTTTTAATATTTTAAGAGGATTTTTACCTTAAGTGGCTGCCTAAGGTACTGATTGAATATGTTATGTAATGCAGGAGCTGCAAAGGAGGTGTAATACTTTAATCACTCTCATTGAAAGAGAAAACATGGAACTGGAAGAAAAGGAAAAGGCAGAAAAGAAGAAACGAGGACCAAAACCATCTTCGGTAAGATTTGAAAGGCATTTCTGTGAAAAAGCTCACTTGAAAACTGTTTTTCCAAATGTCTAGGACAAGTGATATCTAAAGTTATTTGGAACTAACAACTTAGAGAGCAATGTTAAAAGCTGCCTAAAGTTCATGTTGGTGTTCAGCTTGTACAGATGAGGAGGACATTAGATAAAGGAAAAAAGGTTCTTAAGTGTAACTCACATGCTTTGGAGCAGATAAACTTGTTTATGGAGCACTGGGTTGGTACACTATAAATTTACCCTGGTAAGTACACCAGGGATGTGTTTTGATTTATGTAATCTGTATAATCTTTATATAAATCATCCATGCATCTGTTTACAAATGGGCCTCTAGAGCTAGATTTGGGGAAACAGCACATATGTTTGACAGCTCTCTTTGCTAGCGAAATTCACAGTATTACTAATATGCAGGCCAGTTTTGTAAATAAAATACCACCTTTACCCATTTTCCTACGTCCACTTCTTCAGGCTGTTGCCTAGAGCTGTTGCAGCAAAAACTTAGAAGCACAACTTA
>VRYO01001798.1:19618-33123 GCA_009812075.1 Sialia sialis | reverse complement strand
GCAGAGTCAAAGCCTTCGCAGGGAGCCCCTCTGCAGCCTGTCCCATGGCCAGGAGCTGCCTGCCCCTTTCTCTGGCCCCAGGCCCTGCTCACAGCCCTGTGTGTGACCATTGTCTGTGCTTCCAGTGCCGGACAAACCGGAGCAGCTGTGGCTGGATCCCGACAGGGGCTCTCTCAGGTGGAACTCGCTGCCCTCCTGCAACGGGGAGATCATCGGATACCAGGTACCAAGGGAGCAGGGCAGACCCTCAGCCCTCGGCCTGAGGCTCCTGCCCGTTCCTGTTCGGAGCCTTCCCCAGCCGGGGCAGGCACAGGGAAGGGCAGGCGGGCAGGGACGCTGCCAGCTGCGGGCACCTTCCCAGCGGGCAGCTGGGAGCTGCTGCATTCCAGCTGTGTCCCCTGTCCGCAGCTGAACATCACAGCCAGGAATGCAGGGGACAGCAGCGTGCTGGAGACGGAGCGGCTGCGCCTCAATGGCTCCGTCACTGAGCTGCGGCTGCCGGAGCACAGCCCTGGCAGCAGCTACAGCGTGACCATCCAGGGACTGACGGCCGCTGGAGCCGGGGCAGCGCTGCTGAAGGAGTTCCACACCAGCAGCAGCTCCGGTGAGCTTTGCTGTGTGCCTGTCCCAAGAGCCGGGCACACACGAGCCGTGCTGGGCAGCCGGCCTTGCCCGAGGCTGTCCCTGCTCCTCGCCCAGCCCTGCCCAGGCTCATTGCCCGGCTGTTCCCCTCCAGACACCCCGCGGCCCCAGGGCATCAGCTGCCGCAGCGCCCGCGACATCGCCCCGTCGCAAGGCACGGCCGTGCTTGCCCTGAGCCCCATCGCCCGTGGCTCCGAGGCAGCCAGGTGAGCTGGCCCGCGGCTCTGCAGCCCCGGCATGGCTCTCGCAGCCCAGCGCTGGCTGCAGACGCCTCCCTTCCCCTGGCCCTGTCGCCGCGTCCCTCTGACTTTCGGCCCCGCAGCGAGCACCAGCTGATCGTGGTCCCGACGCACAACGACTCGGCGATCGAGAGCATCTGCTCGGGGCAGCCACAGCTCCTCAATGCCAGCATCTATGTGGCCGCTGTTCTCAATCTCAGCGCCCCCAGGGACTTCGTGCTGGGCGACGGGAGCCGCGGGCAGGGCGAGCACAACGCTGCCCTGCGCCCGGGCTGCGACTACACGGCCCTGCTGCGCCTCGTCCGCCTCTCGCCGCAGGTACCGCCGGGGCTGCTGCTCTCTGGGGATGCTGCCGGCCAGGGCTGCGCCCCTCGCTGCCTCTGCGCCGGCTCTGAGGGCACCCTGCTCTGCCGTGCCTCGGCACGATGCTGTCCCTGGGCTCCTGGGCCACAGCCGGCTCACTCGCTGGCCCTGGCTGGGCACCTTTGCCTCCAGCTAGGGTCTGCTGAGGAGTGGGCTGAGCTCTCCCTTCTGTCTCCTCCAACAGGCAGAGAAGTTCACCTGTGTGTGCTACAGCTTCTCTGTTGGTAAGTGTCTCCTTGCTCGTGGTGCCCAAGCCTCTCTCCTGCATGTTCCCTTTTGCCAGCCTGGCAGCTTGCCTGGAAATGAGCTGGCCCAGCACAAGTGCTTTTGGGTCTCACGTGGAACAGAGCAAAATCCCCACACATGGGGTGATCCTCCTTCCCAGGAGAAACCTCAGCTGGGACACAGACCTACACCCTTTGTCATTCTTGGGACTGTTGCCAGCAGGAGGCCAGGCTGTGGCACTCACCCCTGGCTCTGTGTTAGTTGCAGGGCAGACTGCAGGCCAGTGGCATGGGATTGTGATTGGACTGGTTGTGCTGTTGGCAGTGCTCCTTGTGACTGCAGTCATCCTCTGGTTTGTGCTCTCCAGGTGAGTAGGAAGGGGGCAGGTTCAGCAGGTACGTACACAATGCCAGTTTCTTACCCAGGACTCCTCTTTGCCTTTCCAGGAAAAGGAAGTATTTACCCAACAAAACTAAGGAGGACAATTAAAAAGGTAGGAAAATGCAATTCTGCAGACAACACTCACAGAGGGGACTATAGGGCTGTGGGGCAGCTGTAGGGATGAGAGCAGCAATCTCCCAGGAGAACCTTCAGGAGAAGCAGCAGTTCTTAGACTGCACTGACACATCTCCTGATTTGCCTTAGCTGGGGATGGTCAGGATGGTTCTGCCCACTGAGCTCCACATGGCAGCAGAGTCTGGTTCCAGGCAGTGCTCTCTGCCTGGAGCAGGGACAGCGGTGAGCAACGAGGGCCATCCCAAAGGCTCAGGTCTTTGAGGGACCCGTGTCTGTGCCATCCCTCCCAGAGACCTGCAAGGTCAGGCTGAGGGGCTGCTGCTCTCACCTCAGCACTGACAGGCACCTCCAGGGCCCTGTGGTTGGGCACAGCTGGGATGAAAGTCTTGGGCTGTGGCAGGCACTGCTGTGTGCTCCAGCCTGTCTCTGACGCTGGGTGCCCTTTTTCTCCACAGGTAAAAGTGGCAAGGATGGAGATCAGTCACTTCAGCCCCAGCCAGGACCATGGAGACATCCAGAATAGTATGGGCATGGGGACAATGGGAAGCATGACCCCAGCTCAGGGCTGATGGCTGCCATGTCCCCTGGCTCTCCGGTGACTGTGACCAGCATGGGGCAGCCCATGCAATTCATCCAGTTCAGCAGGGCAAGAGGAAAACACAAAGCCAAGGAGGGCTGAGCTTTTTCGTTCCTCAGCTCTTTCATCTCCAGGTTTTGCTTACTGCTTTTGTAAGGCCTTTCAATCTGGCTTTCTGTAATCCTTTTTTTTTTTTCAGTCTTTGCTATCTTTTCTGCTTTTCTGGAAGCACAACCTCCAGGAAGTAGGAGTTCTCAGTCCCAGACTGACACAGACTCCGGCTGATGGCATTCTCCTCATGTCCTCTGGCTCCCCAACCCATCTGCCCTTTCTGCTGATATTCAGCCAAGCCCATGGCTTTGCTTGGCCTGGCTGGACTGCTTTGTGGCTCTGCCTTTTCTGTCTGGACAACAAATAAAGGCTTATGGTTTGGAGGGTCTGCCTGTTCCACACA
The DNA here is from genome assembly GCA_009812075.1 of Sialia sialis. NCBI lineage: Eukaryota > Metazoa > Chordata > Aves > Passeriformes > Turdidae > Sialia > Sialia sialis. The sequence continues at coordinate 30,107 of VRYO01001798.1, read as the reverse complement.
GCTCCTGCCTGGTGCTATCATTGCCCCTGTGGGGTCATATTCCCCTGCAGGGAGCTGACTGTGCCTTGTTGAGGGGAGACACAAACAGGGCTGCTGTGATCCTGTATTCCCCTAGAGGTTCCTGAAGCTTTTCTGACCCCCTGAGCTGAGCTGGACAGCTCTAATGTGAGTTTGGAGCAGATGGGTGGTGAGAATCCATCAAGGGTGATGGGAACCCATCTACCACAACATTACACACATTTTGGCCAAAAGTGTGTTCTGTGCCCATGCTGTGGTATCTCTGTGCCAAGTCAAATGTGGAAGAAAAGCAGAGATCAGAGGTCACCACCACCATGGCCTTTATTGGTGAGACACAGGACAGAGAGCCATGGGGTCACTCCTGGTTCTGAAGTTTTCTGGGTTTGTGCAGCAGAGGCAGAACCTGTCTCGTTGGTGCTGCTTGAAGCACATCCAGGATATTCCCACTGAGACACTCTAACCTGGGATTGCCATGGTGCAGCCAGACAGGCTGATGAGAGAGCCTCTGTGGAGCTGGTAGGGCAGTGGCACTTGGAGCAGCACCAGGAAGAGATTGTGTGGGGTTTGAGCGACCAGATTATCCCTGCAGGAGCATGGGTTGTCCCACTCTTGGCTCTTGCTGACTTTGGGCTTCCTTCTTGTCCCAAAGTAGGACAGATATCCTGTGCTCCTGAGCACCATGGATCTTACAGCAGTTGGAGAATTCCCTGGCCAAACACAATGGGTCTTGGTGCTCCCCCACTTTCCATGGGGTACCTGAGGGGACAAGGGAAGCTGGATGGGACAGCTGCTCTCTTCATCCTTGGCAAGGAAGGAGAGGTGGACTCCTGGTGCCTCTGCTTTGGTCTGCATACTCAGGCTGTGATTCCAGATAAGTTCTTGCCCAAATCCTGGGTAGAGGGTCAGGTTCCCATCTCAACGCCTGGCCAAAATGTAGAGACAGTCCCATCTGTGTTCTCCAGCCACAGAGGGCTCTTGGGGTGGTTTTTCAGGGGAGTGAAGCATCTTGGGGTCATGCACATCCCTTTGTTTCCTCTTGCTTCCACTGTTACTGATGAAGGGCTGTCCAGGGAGCCAAAATCCCTTCCAGAGCTAGGCTGTGGTCATGCCCTTACTTGAAATTCCCATAGGTTTCAAATGAATTCAGGTAACTGAGAGCTAGTTCATAACAAAGCCCATACTGTTCCTGTGGATGAAAGCATGCACATGAAACTCTGCTGGACCAACACCTGCAGTGGCACATCAGCATTGGTCTCCAACAACTTCCTGACACAGGGCATGTCAGACACAGGTACAGTAAACCCCTTTCCTCCCAGCTGGAGTCTACCTTCTGCTGAGGGATCCAGACATGTGCTCCAGGAGCTGGATGGATTACACCAGCACTGGAGCCAGCTGGTTTTGGCAGGAGAGCCAACCTCCAGGGTACAAAGGGTTGAGCAGCCAGGTGGACCAGAAAGGGGACACTCATCACACAGGATGCTTTGGTGCCCATTCAGTTCTGCAGAACTGCCACTGCCACTGAGGGAGTGGGTATGTCCCAGCAGCAGAAAATGGGATGTTCAAATATCTCATTTGCACCTGGCCTCAGGAGGGTCTGAGCTCAGTGGGGCTAGGGCAGCTACTGGGGCAATCCAGGAAATGGCTCCTTTTTGGGTATTGCCATCTCAGCTGGCTTTGAAGTCAGCACCTACCACATCTTTAATGAACTGTCTGCGCCGTTTCTTCAGCATCCTCACAGCCTGGGATACATCCACTATGCCCTCGCTTTGGATCTGCTCACACAGGAATCCAGCAGCACAGAAGATCCCGCTCCGGCTGGCTCCATCCCTGCGGAGAAGGGCAAGGGGAGCTTCGTTTGCTCTGGGATCATGTGGCAGGCCTGAGCCTCAGAGGTGTCCCCCTAGAGCCCCACACTGTCAGGATGATCTTGGCCACAGATCCCACGCCCAACCAGCCTCCACAGGGAAGCCTTTCTCCCTGAACATGGCTCAGTTCACATCCATACATCCCCCCGAGATGGAACTGTGACCCATTTCCCTGACACAGCCTGAGCTGTGCCCAGCTCTGTGCCATGGCTGCTCCTCCAGGAGACTTCACTCACCAGCAGGTGACAAGGATGTGTCCATCTTGGCTCTGCCGATGGTGTGTCTCCACCTTCCCCAGCAGGCTGACGATGGTGTCAGGATGTGGGGGGAGACGCTGCTGCATGGGCCAGTCTGTCAGTTGATGTAACTGGATTTCCACTGCAGATTTCTTGGGCTAGTGGGGAACAAAGGCAGTGGGCTGGGCAGAGCAGAGACCTATTGGTCTGGAGGAAAGCGGATGCATGCCCGTTCTGGCTCAGCCATGCACACTGGACCAAGGGAGCAGCTCCCCAGTGGGACATGCCACTCCAGACTTTGCTCTTCTCCACCAAGGGCTCTGAGACTGGCAGATGGACAGAGCATAAGAGAAGAGCCGAGCATCAGGTGCAGCTCAGACCAGTCCTGTGTCCAGCTGCCTGCAATAGTTCCCTCTGCCTGCAGTTTCATTTACTTGGGATTAGTCTCTCTCCCAAGGCAAAAGACTCTGCTCTGGCCAGTGCCCTGCCAGGACCCCACCAGATCCCTCTGCCATCTCTAGCTGTCACTTGGACCCCAAATTAAAGCCTCCCAGCTCCTGCAAATGTTCTCCTCAAACGAGTTTCCATCTCTGAGCATAGGGCCCACCTGCTGCCTGTTGCTGAGGACAAGTGTCCAGGTGGTGAAGCCAGCCCCAGGCTCCTCGGAGATCAGCTGGACATGGAAACGGCCGTAGTCATCTTCACCCTGGCTGGGCCAGAACTGCACATATGTCTGGGGGAGGGGAAAGGGGCATGATCACACATGGCCCTCACCTTCATGCAAGGCAGAGCTCAGCAGCTCACAGGGGTGGGCTCACCCCAGCCCATGACCATAAGCCATGTCCACATGGCTCTGCCAGGCACTTGCTGGGCACCAACCCAGTGCTGCAGCCAGAAAATAACACTCCATGAGAGAGGACACGTGGCTAGGGGCAAACAAAACCCAAGGGATGCTCACTTGCAGTGAGACCAAGGACAGCCCACTGCTGTGGCTCTGTGGTGCAGGGACTGTCCTCAGGGCTCTCCCTGTGGAGCCCCACAAGCTTGCAGTGGGTGCTGCTGCAAGCAGGGCTCTCATGGTAAGAGACATGCAGGGGCAAAGGCAGAAAGCACACTGCTCAGTCCCAGAGGGATCCAGGAGAGGGGAGAGCTGTGCTTGGGCTGCTGACCTTGTCCAGCTCTTGGAATTGATTCAGCACAACTACCGATGTGCAGCTGTAATCCCAGACCAGAGCCCAGAAATCCACCAGCGTGGTGGGGAAAGGCAGCTGGGTGATGATGATTCTCTCCTCCTCGGTGTACGTCTGCAAAACGAGAGAGCGCCACAGTCCCGAGAGCCCTTCCCACAGCGGGAACGGCTCCCTGCCGTCCTGCTGGGATGGAGAAGACACGGCCCACCCCAGCGCTGTTCAGAGCAGCTCAGGTTTTCTCCCCGCCGCCCCCCAGCCCATCAGCCCGGGCTCAGCTGCCCGCGGGCTGTGTCCGGCACACGCTGCTGCGCTGCCGGCACAGGCAGGGCTCCGCCGATCGCGGGGGCCATCTCCTGGCAGCGGGGCCAGCAGCCACTGTCAGGAGCCCCAGGGCTGGGACACCTCAGCCCGGGCCGGGATGCTCTGCCTGCCCTTGAGCGGGGCGGCTCAGCAGGGTCCCCGCTGCCCGCAGCCGCTGCCGCCCGGCGGCCGGAGCCTTACGCTGGCGAACACGGCGTTGATGTAAGCTGGAGAGCCGTCCGCGTTCACCGAGGACATCAGGATGGGCCGGCAGGAATCCGCTGCAGGGGCAAGGAGCACAGACAGGGAAACGATGGGGCGTTCGCTCCCTGCAGACAGGCAGGGCACTTTCCCTGCCACAGCTACGGTCAACATAGCTCCCGGCAGCATGGGTTGGAGAGGATTGAATGGACAGGCACCACCACATCCATGGCTGTGACTGCTCAGGGCACCCTGATGTGGGATGTCCTAAACCCCATGGTTGGGAGCACAGCAGATCCACCCTCCTCACTTCTCATTGATGTGCCTCATCTGGGCTTCTCCACTGGCAAAGTTTAGACCAGGGACATAATTACCCCGGGTGTACCTCATGTACCTCCAACAGGCTCAGATGGAATCAACCTAATCTAATGTATTTATTATCTACTAACCAGAAAACAATGACTGGACTTTGAGCAGAACCTGTCTGTGTTGTGTGCTGGGGAGGGAAGCAGCAGGAAATCATTGTTCCCCCCATGCTGCTGTCAGGCACTGGGTTTTAGAGCAAGAGGCTGCGCAGCCCTGACAGTGGTACCTGGCAGGATCCCTGGCTTGCGGTTCTTGGGTTGGTTTCTGGGGTTCTCTGCTTCTCTGCACGGCAGGAGCTGGAACAACTCAGAAAATCTCTGCAGGGCCTGTAGAGATGATTCACCCAAGTCAATCCTGCCTGTCAGCACCTCACCTTCTTGAGCCACTCCTGAGAAAGGATCCCCCATCTCATTCCCACCACTGGGGATTGGAGCAGGGAGGGGATTGGCATCACAGAGGAGCCCTCAGAGCAGAGAGGTCTCCTGGTGGTACCTTGAACTCCTTCTCCAGGACTCTGTGGTGGCCTGTGGTCTCATTTTCTCGAAGGGAGTGGACAAGGGGGGTGATGCTCTCCACTGGGACCCCGGTGTTGCCGCAGAGCAAACCTTCGAGAAGTGCTTCGTACAGGAAGCTGTACTGCTCCTGTGTGAGGACACGGGTCAGCTGCATAGCCAGTCCAGGGGGAACCCTGGAACTCCAGATCACCAGCTGTCATCAAACTGTGCCAGAAGTGAGCCAGCTTCATCCTTCACCTTCCTGCTGTGGATCCCTGAGTATCCCTGACATTCCTGACTGCAGGCAGCCCTGCTTTGGGACAGCAACTCCAGAAACCCAGAAAATATCATCTTCCTGAGGTTTCATGCTCCCTTTCAGACCAGGCTCCTGCTCTGGAGAAGGCAGCCTAGAAAACCCGTGGACAAACTAGACCTTGTACAAGCAGCTGCTTGGTCCAGCCCAACCGAGTTTTCTCCAGAGGAATCCAGCACTAAGCAGATCATTGGGGCTCAGTTCCTGGGCCAGGACACTGCTGCTCCCAGGAAATGCCGGAGGACAGACATCCTGAAAGCCTCAGGGACAGGTGGAATCTCATTCATTATCCTTGCCTACAAGACAGCCCTTCTGTACCAGGGTGATCAATGCATACAAATGCTGCTGATACCTCAGAGAGTGTCTGGGAAACACAGATTCCAGCTAGGTTTGGACACAGCATTGGAAAAAAATCCTTCAGTCCCCATCACCTGGTAGCCCTAATCCCTGTGGCTAGATCACGAACAGCATGGCTGATGTGGCTTTGCATGCCTCATGGCTCTGGGAAGGGTGGTTCACAGCAAAGGGTTAAAGGCAGAAGAAAGGTTTTTCATTCCGAAGGACCATGGTGGATTCTGTCAAGTGGCCTTATAGCTGGGAATACCAAGGTCTGCAAAATGACAGTGTGAGATGTACACAATGTGTATATAACCTATTGTGTATAAACAGCCTACTGCTGTTTATCCTCTGTCTGCTTTGGGAGTAGAATCTGTGTAGAGAGAATGTAGGAGTTCATAGACACCTGGAGGCAATTGTCATGGACATGGCTGAACTTCCTGTGTTGGGAGAGATCAAAGAGCAGGGAACATAAAAATACAGAGCAGATCACAGCCCAGCTGGTAAACTACACATGCACAGGCCTTTGTTAAATGGGTGAAAAGAGCAGAGCCACTGTCTTCCAGGATGGACTGAGCCTGATGGTGCTGGTGTTCCCACTTATGTGTCACCCTCTGGGATCCTCCAGCTAGCGAGGTAATGAAATAAATTTACTCTTGGCATTTCAGCCGTGGTTTGGTGCGTGTTCTGCCACATGCCTGTGTCGACTCCCACAGGTGGGAATTGGATCTGCAGCCCGAGGTAAGAGCTCCCTACCTTGGTCTGCACCATGCTGACCCGCTGCTCCCGCAGCTGCTGCACACAGTGGAACACATCCACCTTCCCCTCAGCCTTGCCCATCTTCAGGAGGAAATCCAGGGCGATGAAGGTGCCCGTGCGCCCGATGCCGGCACTGCGGACACAGAAACCTGCAGGTCACTGCTGCCCCTGCTGGCCCTGCCCCAGCACCCAAACGCCCCCAGCCCAGCACCTGCAGTGCACCAGCACGGGTCCAGCAGGTGCTTCCAACACCCTCTTGTTCACCACCTCCAGCAAGCACAGGAGCTGCGACGCGTTTCTGGGCACCCCGTGGTCCGGCCACAGCAGGTAGTGAAACTGCTCCACTGCTCTTGGGAGAGCACAGCCTGCCTGCAAAAAGGGACACGTGGCTGCCAACAGGGAGATGGAAGCGACCAGGAAACTTGTGTGAAGTGGCTGCATGCCAACAAGGTGGGAGAGAGGAGAAAACCACTTCAGAAGGGCACCAGCACGGAGCGCTCCCTCCAGCACCCACACCGTAAGGACTGCACCACTGGAGCTCCTCAGGCAGTAAAGGGCAGATTCATCCATCACACAGCAACACAGTTAATTTTGTTCTCGGCTTCACCGTGCTGTGAACAGTGGACACGAAGCAGGAAAAGCAGCTTGTGCCCCAGAGGAAAATGATAACAATCACAGCTTAGGGTATTTCTATAGTCATCAAAAAGTCCTGGCTTGCCTAGAGAAGATACACCCTAAGGCTGCTACTACAGGAATGTGAATGTAGTCACTTGCTACCAGCCCATTGTGATTTTCCTTAAACATCACATTCACTTGGCATGAATTAATGCTACATCTTACCATAAGATGCTCTTGGAGCTTTACCTTTCAGCTACACATTGCTTTGGGCAAGATAAGAAAAGACAGAAATATGCATAACTGCAATTTCTTTATTTCATACCTGTTTTCCCTTCCTACAGCTCCTTCAGTTTCTGCCCTTTACCTGAGGTGTAACTTTGGCAGGAGCACACATCTTGGGAAACGACCTTATGCAGGTTATCTTAAACCATAAACCTCTGCCCAGATTTAGGACTATAAGTGACCAAGGAGTGTCATTACGGACTTTCTGCAGATTGATTCAGGTGACGGGCAGGCACCTCTTCCATCATCCTGGATGTGCAGAGATTCCATTTTTTACCCTTTATCTTCTTTTATACCCTTTATATGTGTTTATAGCTTTGTAATCACCTCATCCAACCCCTCAAGAATCTACAATATTCCCGTGTGCAACATCAGTCCATGCTCATCTGGGGTGACCACTGCAGCTGACTGACTGCCTTTGCCTGGCACAGAAACCTGGGAATGATGCTCTGGCATGGATTCCATTTATAGCAAGGTGCTAACACCACACCTTCTTGTGCTGGAGACCAGGCAGGGCTCCCCACAGGCTCCCTGTCTGACAGCTGCTGGAACACCAACACATCCCGCATTCCCACCTCAGCTCCCTGCCAGGCTTACCTTCTGCAGGCAGAAGATGCGTTTGACAAGGCCTGTGGTGGTCCACGTGTTGTTGAGTGTCACGGTGAAGTCACCGTAGACCTGCTCCTGCTCTGGCCAATACTGCTCACACTTGATCTGCCAACAGCAGTGAGACCTCTGGGCACAGGCAAACTCACAAGGAGAGCGGTGCAGGGCTGCAGAGCTGCTCCCTGCCCCCACTGCCAGCTGCACTTGGAGCACAGCAGGTGTGCAACTCTGGGCTCTGGCAATGGCCAAGCTGAGCATGGCCTGAGAGGTTTTCCCTACCTTGTTCTGCTCCACTAAGCCCGTCAGCATCACAATGACTGAGGTCTTCTCCTGCCAGACCATGTGCCAGAAATCCACCACTGTCCCAGCCAAGGGGCCTGGGGAAGAAGGAAGGAAGAGGAGAGCCCTGTGCCAGTGTCCAAGCCATGCGGCTGTGTTCCCAGGCACAATTTGGTCATTCCCAGGCTTTCCTCTGCCCAGACACAGAGGCACAGCCAGGGGACATGAGCCCTGACAGGGGTGCTGGCCACATCAGCTTCATCAGCATGTTAGAAATTAGGACAAGGAGAAGGGAGAGATGATGAGCCCAGCACATGTCAGGGATTCCCTGCATGCAGACCCTTGAGATGACGGTGAGCTGCTCCCGCGTTGGGGGCTCTATTTTCCAAAGAGCATTTCTGCAGCTCTACAAAAAGCCAAGACCTCCTCACTGCATGCTGCACAGAGCAGGCAAACCCATCCAGGCTCTGCACTCTTGGGAGGAGACTGCATCCACGTGCACTGGGTGCAGACATGCCAGCTGCCAAAGGGAGCAAACCTGGCTTGTGAGTGGTAGGACCTCATACTGGGCAGTGAAGACATCAGCTCCAGCTGCTGCCAAGCTACCACTGAGATCTTCTGTGCCCTGCAGCAGCTGTAACAACCGTTCAGGACAAAGACCCTGGACACAGAGGGACTTGGAGCTCCCTGGATGCTATCCCAGTTCCCCATTCCCCAGATCGCTCAGGACAGTGAATGGCATCTCCTGAGGATGAGCTTTGGGAGCACTGACCTTGAGCTGCAATGAAGAAGCGAGGACTTCGGTAGGTCTGCAGGGGAGAGATTAAAACAGCTCTGATCGCATGAGTTAAATGTTTAACAGGGAATGCAATAAAGGATCCATCCCCCAGGCACTAAAGCCCAGATCTCTCAGCACAGTGTGTCCCACAGCACCTCTCCTGGCCAGCACAGACACTGAGTAGCCAGGGGCTGCATCTCAGTTCCTGTCCCCTCACATGGGTCCCTTTTTGTTAGAGATGAGAGCTGCACACAAGCCCAGAGTTCTCCAGGCAGCTCAGAGAGGATTCAGGGGAAGTGGCATCCCAAGACCTGCCAGCTTAAGGGCAAAAAGCGCCAGACCTCAGGATCCCCATGTGAGCAGGACTGTCCTCAGCCAGCACAGCCAAGCACCTTCCCTATCCTTCCCAGGGTGACAATTCCTCACTACCTACATCCACATAACTGGCATTGATGTAGCCATTCCCGGAGTCAGAGGGCTGCAGCACCACACGGCAGTGATCATCTGAAAGAGAAGGGAGGTGCACTCATGCTGTAGGGCAGCCACGAAGAGACTGACTAAGGGGGAAGGTGTAATTTATTGAAGTCTGTGATTGGCTGTTTTCTCCTGGGCAGCCCCCCAGGCCTCAGGACATGCTCAGGGTTAAAGGACTGATGAGACAAGGGGTACCGTGGCACAGCAGGAAGTGCAATGGAGTTTTAGGGAAGATTATGAAATAACCAATTGTACACACAATGTGGGGCCCAGAGGAGCTTTAAAGTTTGAAATATATTGGGTCACCCCTTCCACCTTCCCACAAATACCTTCTTCTGGATGGGACAGGACAGTGTTCAGCAATGACTAGCATCAGGAACAGGAATATGATGTTTGATTAAATTTGCACAAGGATTTGAAGAGCAGAACAAGGATGCTTCAATAGGATATAAAAGAGTGGGGGCAGAAATCACTCTGGGTTTCAGTGGCCATGGAGGATAACAGGAGGAGCTCAGTATTTCTGAAGTGCTGGAGGGGCACCTACACCAGCCCAGCATCATGTGCTAGCCTAGCCAGCTCCAAGAGCCTGAGCCAATCCCTGGAGTGCTCTGCTTACATGGGATGATGCTCTTGTAGCGGTTCTTGTTTTGATTACACAGCTTCTTCCCAGCATTGCAGGGGTGCAACAAAGTGGAGGACAATTGCTGCAGAGGAACAAAACAAGCTCACTCAGCATTGGGATGTATTCTGGACCTGGTCAAAGCTAAGGGCATCACACACTCCGGGAAGGGCTGAGGGCTGGGCAGTGCAGCCAGGTGGGAAAGCAAAGCTAAACCAAACCTGATATTCTCTAAGAAGCCCAGCACTATGCCTGTCGACTGATTCATCATCTGCTTGTTCTGCCTCTATTTCTTCCCTCTTAAACATCTTCAGAGTCTCCAGTAGTTCCTCCACCAAGATCTGTGTATTTGGCTTGCATGCATCTGCAGAGACCACAAGGACAGGACTTCAGCATCCAACTGCTGATAAGCTGTTCCAGCCCTGGAACTCTGCAGCTGGGACAGAGATGGCGTTGCAGCAGCCAGGACTTCTCCAAACCTTAGATTGTCCCTCTCCACACACACAAGTCCCTTCTTGTGGGAGGAGTCCCTTGCCCTGTGCCAGCCAGCTCTGATCACCTTGTTCCTCAAGGAACTTGTGTTACCTGCAATCATCCTGCCTGTGCTTTTAGCAGACAATCTGCACAGACAATGCTCACAGGACTCTTGCTCATACTTCACCTCTTTGACGTCCTCTCAGGGGTATCGTGCTGTTGTTCTCCGAGGCTTTTGAACTGTTGTGCTTTAGCCTGCAAAACAGCAATCGGGTGCACAG
>VRYO01001798.1:3716-15020 GCA_009812075.1 Sialia sialis | reverse complement strand
GTACATCAGCTGCTTTGATTAAGCTCTCAGAGGGGGCAATGGTCAGGGCTTCTTTACAAGTTCCATGGAACCAGGCTGCTCTCCCTGCATGTGCTGGCTGGCCCAAAACAAGCAAGGGGACCATGTGCTGGCAAACAGTTCCGCCAGCATGCTGAGTCAGGAAAGGGGATTTCCAGCTGCCTGTGGTGTGGGGACTGACACTGAGCAGTTCCCTGGGTGCTTGCCCAAGGGGCAGCCTTGGATGCAGGGGAGGAACAGAGGGGTGCATAAGGTGTCAGAGGCAGATTGGGAATTGCTGCCATGGAAGTTGCAGCTGCTGAGGTCTTCTTTGGCCTCCTCTGGCTAAGGTCAAGCAGATCCATGTTGGTGGCTATCAGATAACCTGTGCCAACAAGGAGCTGGCCACAGGGCACGAAACCCATGAACCCTGCAAGGCTGGAAGCACCCAGCAATGTGTATGGGACATTGGGACAGTGTAGGACAGTACTGGAGCTGTGACTGGGTGGCCCTGCTGCTGGTCTGGTCCTGGAGGGTCAGCTGTAGGATCCTGATGGGGACATGGGCCTATGAGCTCTGTCAAGGTCATGCTAAGAGGCAGAAGAGATGCTGAGTGTCTGTAGACGCTCATCATGGGAGCTCCTGCTCTCTGAGGACACTGCTGGTCTGGACCCCTCATATGTCTTGAGGTGCAGGGCCAGGCCAGGGGCAGCTCTGCACCAGCAACAAGATGCAGTCAGTCCTGCCTTTCTCATGACACCTGAGCAGTAGCAGTGTCCTCCTCTCCTGCTCCTTGCAGATGTCTCTGAGCTGCTGCTCAGCAAAGCTGCTTCTGGCTTCCTTTCAGATCTCAAAGCAGATCTTAGCAAAGAAGAGCTGGGCTCTGTGTGCAAACCCTGGGAGCAGAGATTCATCATGTGGGAAGCAAAAAGGAGCCCAGTTTCACAGTGCAGGAATGTGCTCTGCATGGTACAGAAGCTGGGGAGGATGACCCACATGACTGTGGGACCCAGTGCTGGCAGAGTAAAGTCACGAGGTGACAGCAGGGCTGGGGCAGATTTAGGGTGCAGTGGGAGTCCAGAGGCATGACAATCTGAGGGACATGTGCCAGCTGACAGGAGGGTGCCTGCTGATGTCAAGTGCTAGGAGTCCTGGCAGGTCCCCTTGGACCTTCTCTGCCCAGGTGGTCAGGACCTGGCTCATGTTCAGGACGAAAGCACTGACCATGGATCCTGGGTGTCACTGCTGAAGGAACTCTGGAATGCAGTGTCCAATGGAAATGATCCTCATTGGAAGAGAGATGGGAATGCCTTTCCTTCCTATGCCCCTCCTGGCAGCCAAATCCCATGCTCAGATTGGAATTGTGCAGTGGGCACTGACACACACATACAGTTCATAGAATCAAAGGATGGTTTGGGTTGGAAGGGACATTAAAGATCATCTACTTCCACCCCTGCTGCTGTGGGCAGGGATGCCACTCACCAGACCAAGTCACTCAAAGGCCCATCCAGTTTGGCTGCATCCTTGAACATTTGAAATCCCACAAGTTTCCATTCAGCAGCTGTGCCATGATGGGCAGGAGCTGCCAGGCTGGGGATGGGCATGCAGGTGACTCTGGCATATTTGTGGCCACTAGTTTGGGATCATAAAACCATGTAGAAGCTCATACTAATTCCTGAGAGTTGTGTGTGAGCTCAAAACAGCTGAACATCAGCTCTTGGACCAGGCTGGGCACAGGCCTGGGCACTGCCTCTGTGCCAGTCCAGAGTCACAGGAGCCACTTCCCAGGTCCCTGCTCAGTGAGACCCCACTTGTGGCAGCAGGCCAGGGCTGCTGGGGCTGGGCTGACCCTGGGGCACAGCCTGGCTCCCCTCAGCTGCAGGAAGGACAGAGCACCATCCTGGGGCTCGGCACTGAAATTGGCTCCTGCCGTACTGACTTCCTGCCCTGGGCCCTTCGCCGGCTCCCTCTGTGCCTCAGTGCCTCCAGCTGTGCACTGGAACCCACAGGGCCTCCTCTGAGTGAATTCAGTGCCAGCATTGCCCATGAGCAGCTTTCACAGCTGTCTTGGGGTGACTTTCTGAGGCTTGTATCCCCGGCTGTCTGTTCTGTTGGTGTTGAATATTGAGTTCTGCAGCTTTAAGACTGGTTCCATGAGCAAAGGGGGAGAAAAGAGGTGCAGAGTTTGTTATCTGACACTGCCCTTGCTCCCCCACATCCTCCACACAGACTGTGTTGTCTGCAGTGGACTCCATGAGAGAGCTCTCCTTTGCTCTTGTTCAGTTTCTGGCTAGCTGAGGCAAAGAATCTCCCTGGACTTTCCTTTTTTCTTGGAATTGTTCGAACCTGCTCTGGACTGAAAACCCAGAGGAGCACCGGGAGCTCACACCTGTGCCCACAAGGCCTGGCCTAGGCCGCGGCATTTCCCAGCGCCGGAGGGATGAGAACAGCCTGAGTGAGCCAGGCTGCAACCCACAGAAGGGACTCTTCTGAATTTATCATCTCTTCAGAGCAGTGAGAGGTTTTACTGTTTAATATTGTTCATTTTGTGCTGGGAAGTGCTTTACCTGTTAGGTAAATTTTTTTCCACTTCCCTCTGAGGAAGTACTTCCCCAAACCGGTTAGAGGAGAGTCTACTTAAATCTGCTTCCTAAAGAGATCCCATTCAAAGATTTTCTCCCTAAATTTGCCCTGAACCAGGACAACAGCCCAGGGCCCCTTTCCCCTGGCCAGGATGCTCATGGGGCCAGTCCGGCATCAGCAACTGCATTTGTTCCATGCCAGGGGAGGACTGGCAAGCCAGATGCCACTCCTGGAGAGCATCATCCAGGAGATGACCACGTGTAGGTGCAAGCACTTACTTCCAGATGCAGGCAGAATGTCTTTCAGATGCTTGTTTCTTCTCTGTACTGACCAGTGACAGGACCTGAGGGAATGGATTGAAGCTGGGTCCAGGGAGATTTAGGCTGGATATTAGGAAAAGGTTCTTTACCCAGTGGCAGGTTGGGCGCTGGAACAAGCTGCCCAGAGAAGTGGATACACTACCAAGCCTGACAGAGCTCAGGAAGTTTGGATACTGCTCTCAGGCACATGGTGTGACTCTTGGGAAAGTCCTGTGCATGGCAAAAATTTGGACTCAATAATCCATGTGGGTCCTTTCCAACTCAGCTCATTCTGTGATTCTATGATTCTCCAAGGTATGCCTCTGTGATGGGGCCCTGCTTCAGAGGAGGGATGCAGAGCTCTTTGCACCATGGATACACTTTTGGGAACAGAAATCCCAAATGAAAGAAAGGGGCAGGGTGCCCCTTCATAGTGCTACTGCTAATTTGTCTTTAAGCATTCTGTGACTGCTTTGCAATACCAGGCAGGAGCAAGCAAGGCATCAGTGCGTGGCTTTCCACATGCACCACAAGACTGGCAGGAAGATGGGGAACTGAGCTCTGTGCAGGAAGTATGGGCCAAGCATGTTCCCACAAAACAGCTGCCTGCTGGTGACCACCACAACATTCTTTATTTCCATTACATTGCATAATCACCAAAGACTGGAAAGTCCAGGGATATCTTAATCAGCATCAAAAAGGGGAAATACGTGGAAATGGGGAAACAGATAAAGCGGTATGGTCACAGTGTCCAGCAATCCTTCAAAGAATTAAGACAGCCCTTCAGAGCTCCTGGTATCAAAAGGTAGAGGTGAAGCAGCAGGAATAACCACCAGGGCCAGAGGTTATTCAAAACAGAGAGACTCCTTCAAAGAGAAGTCATGTCTAGAGGACAAAAATAGTATCAGACTGATAAGACATAAATTCTTGATAGGCAAACAAAAATGTGAGCAAAGAAAGCCTTTAGAAGAAACGAGGAGCCCATTTGGCAAACACTTCAAAAACTCTAGATCTGCCACAGCATCTGTAGGGTTGACATGAGAGTGTGTCCTCACAGCAGTGTGATGTCCCTTGGGTGACACAATTGCTGCAAAATATTGCTCCAGTGCCAGAGCCCTGCAAGGTTTGTGGTGAAATGGGACACACTCCTGGCAGCATGCTCGGACCCTGGCACTGCAGCTTGCCTGGACCCTGGCACTGCAGCAGGATGCAGCTCCTCACCTACACCTACTGAGATGCAGCCTGCCCATCCTTCCAGCTGAGCCAGACCTGTTGGGTGCAGCTGTCTCTGTGGCTTTTGGCTTGCCTGGTGTGACCAGAAGACACTGGACACTCTGGAGAAAGCAGAACTGTCTTGCAACATCACTTCATGCTCCCTGCCAGAGCCCAGGTTACATTCAAGGCTGAATTTTTCTGATGTGGAGCAAGGGGAAGTGTAAAGACTAGAGAGCTTCCTGACAGCTGCTTGGGCCACACTTTGTCCATGGCTTTTGAGATTTCATCTGGGGCCATGAAGGATTTTCAGAGATATCAGATACTGGTAATGCAGGAACTGAGAGCCATTGTTCTGCTGGGAGGGGCGTAGAGTGGAGAGGGGGATTTGATTTTTATTTTTAGATATGTTTAATTTATGGAATTCTCCTACTCCTTTTGCAAAGATCCTCCAAACTGAGGAATCTGTTCCGACTGACACCATTTGATTTTGCAGCTCTTTAACTTTTGCCTTGAAAGGCCCAGATTCACAAAGGTACAGGTAGAGGTGACCTCTGAGTTGCCGCCGTTGCTGCAGCAGAGCAGCAGTTGCTTCCCTGCACTCCCCAAACCTCCCAGGTACTTGAGATAGAGCACACCTGTCTCCCAAGTACCTCCCAGGCTGCGCCCTGCTGCCATGCCAGGGTCCTGTCTAGGCATTTGCAGCCCCAGAACACTTTTCCCAGGGCAAGTATGTTTGAGTACAGTGAACTCTCTATGGGTGAGCTTCATATGTGTGCAAAGGGAAAAAAAAGAGGCTCTCAGATTAAAAGAGTTTGGGACTGCTGGCCCTGCCAGCTCTGTTGCAGGAAGTGGTGAAACAGAGACAAGGGAGACTGATTTTCTGAGCCTAGGAGGGAGTGTGGCTGGGCATTCTCCTGCTCTCTCCCTGAGAGGTAAAGCACTGCAAGAGTGTCTGCCCCCAGGCAGCTCCCATCCTGGTGGAAAAAGAAGAAAACAACAATTCTACCAATTATTTGCTCAGGGTTAGTTTTTGGGTGTGGCTGGGAGGAATATATTTGGAGAGGGCCACCCTGCACTGGTCTGCTCAATGCTGCTGAATGAAGGCGTTGCAGGGTGTGCAAATCAGCAGAAAGCAGAGCCTGACCCCAGGTGTGTGAGCACCAGTCCTTGCTGAGAAGCACAGCAGAGGAGAGCCATCACAGGGCATTGCAGCCTGGCTGCGGAGCCTCAGAGAAGACTTGAGGGCTTGTTTTTCTCTTAGCTGTGTGTTTCAGTTGGGATGCAGGCCAGGCACATCCAGCGAGGTGGCTGGGGGAACACAAATTCATGCCCTGGACCTCCTGTGGTGGTTGGGTCTGCTGCTATGGCCACCAGCCTCCAGCTGCACAGAAAGCCTCACCAGCAGTCCCCTCTCTGCCCCACTGACTGTGCTGGCATCCCACCCCTTGGCCATTCCTGCTCCCACCAAGTTTTGACAGCTCAATGTGCCTCAGCAGTTGAGCTCGAGGCCCCCAGGGCTCTGGTCCCCTTCTGCCCAAGCATCTGCTCTCATCCTAATCCTGAGCACCCAACCACTCCTGCCAAAACCTTGGCTTTCCCATCCACAGCACACACTACCAGGTAATTGAGATCATCTGTGCCCTTCAGAAGTCCATTTTATCACAATCCTTTTCAAGGCAGTAACAAGGTGACGATTGTCCTGATGTAGTCCCTGCTTAACTTTCTGGGTAAGCATGGAAGCCACATCTTCCTGCTAAAGCCCAGCCACAAGCCAGAACACCTCACAAGCCCTTCTGAGATCTGTGCCGGGAGAGGAGGAAGCCTAGCTGTGCTTAACAGCTGCTCTTGACAGAAGACCTAAAACCGTGGTTTTAGGCAAGAAATTAGAGACAGCGAGATTGCAAAAGGGTCATGGAGTGGAAGAGAAAGAAGGCACGGCTGACACTGGTGGAGTTTCCCTCTCCAATGAGGAAGCCTTTTGCACCATATGTGATTTCTCTGCGTGCCTGTTTCCTTTCCGTGCTTGCACCAGTCACAATCGGGTGTGCAGTGAGACAGCCGGTGTAGCTGAGACTCAGTCCTGCCCTGGGAACACAGGCAAACATGGCCCTGCAATGGATGTTCCTCCTGCTCCACACACCTCTACTAGCAGCACAAAATCATGGTAGACCCTCTCCCAACAGTTTTGGAAAAGCCCTGGGAAAAGGTAAGCAGTGCTCCCTCCTCTGCCCCCAGGAGAAGGTTTTACTGTCCTCCTTTCACAGAGCTGCTGTGTAACTTGTGCAGAATAGGAGCTGTAGCAGAGAGGGCTGATGTCCACCCCGGAGCCCAAGGCCACCAGTTGGGTTGTGGTTAGGCAGAGCTCTGTTTGGGGATGGAGGGCAGCAAAGCTTGGGGTGCTGGGAAAGCCTCTGCAGGGTCTGTAGTGATCCTCCACGGAGCTGGAAACACAAGGTGTCCATCTGTCCTTGCACAGGGTCAGGGTGCCATGTCTCACCACAGAGGAGATGGGTTCTGGTGCCCAACAAAGAACGGGGGGGGCATGAGCTGAGCCCCTGGGTGTCCAGAACAGCCTGGAGAGAGGAGTTATAATATTCTGGGACTGCTCTTTAATGGAATTCCTTGGCATGCCCATGCTGGGCTCTTTCTACACTGGCTGCACACTTTGATACCAGCAGAGTCAGTGGGAATTTACAGGCTCACGTGTTATCTGTGCTGCCAGGAGGCTGGACTGTCTGGAAATTGAGCTGTGGGTCCAGGTACTTGACCTTGTATTGTTGTGTATCTGTCTGAATTGGAGTATCACTCTAATTTTCTTGGAGCTAGGTGATAAAAATCATTAAACTAGCATCTAATCATGTCATCCTAGTCCACTGTGGTGTTGTATCTGGGTGGATGCAGGCTAGAGAAAACAGCTGATCTAGTGGCTGTGACAGAGCTCAGGGAATGGGATCAGAAACGGTAATTACTGATGTGAAGTGATATTAGGATCTGTACTATGTAAGAAGTGTCATTGGAGCCAGCTTCCAGGGAAAATGCTCTGTGTGGTTGCAGTGTAATCACAGCACACTATCATGCCAAAAAGTAAGGGCTGACAGTGTAACAGAGGATATTCTCCTGCCCAAAGTATCTTCCCATTGCCCTGCCGAAGCTGTCCTCCCAGGCCAGCTTCTGCAAGTGTGTACAAGTGTTGTGTGACTTTCCTGTTTGTTTCCAAGGTGCACACCAAGACCAGGCTCTGTCTGTGTCGAGTGCAGTGGGATGCAACAGGGACCTGTAGGCCTGCAGACTCCTGTCACACTCTGCAGGTCTTTGTCACCCCACCATCCCCTGAGGAGTCTGGGGCTGCCTGTGGCAGAGATGATATTGCTGAGTTTGCATCGTGGTGCTTGTGAAATCAGGAACCAAGACAAAAACATGGTGTCCGCACCCAGCAGTGTGAGCAGCCCTGCCTGCATCCTCAGCATGTGGGCTCATCCCATCTCTTGCAGAAGGACAAGGAAAGGAAGATGGCCTGAGTGAGTCAGGAGGGTCTCTGCCACCCTAGAGTGGAATGGGCTGACAGGCAGGGTAAAGCTGTTGGACAGAGAGAGGGAGCAATAGCGTGGGATCCCTGAGCATATTCCCTGGCAGATACAGGGTACAACCTGCCGTGCATTGTGCTATAGAGAACAGTGCAGGAAACAGCAGAGCCACAGGCACAGGATGTGGCTGGCAGGTGTGGTTGGCCCTGTTGTGCTCACCCCATCATGGGGAGACTGTGCACTCAGCAGGGTGCATTGTGTCATTGTCCTATTGTCATCTCCTTGTCTTGCTGTGCTACTCTCACAGGGCATTTTTTCTTCCCAGAAATGTTACACCTGTACAAAACTCTCCTCCGTTACAGTCCCAGGGCAGGTGGAGACAGTCGGAAAAGGTACCAGGGCACATTTTCTGTGCAAAGCAAGGGCCTGGGATCCGTTCTAGCCCTGACCACTATTTCATTAGCCCTGCTTGACACTATGTAGTGATCTAGAGGCAGCTGACAAGAAGTTCTAAGGAGGCTCACAGCTGCAATAACCAGCTGTGGGGGTGGGAGGGTGGTAGCTAAAACTAAGCCATAGCCAGTCTGAAAGGTTTTGTGCCAGCCAAATTCCAAATAGTGCCTACATAGAGTAGATGTGGCTCTGCAGAGGAATGCCTGGGGCTTGGCACGCTAGGAGTGGTGAACTGTGTGCTTCATCATGCTTCTACTTCCCAGCACCAGAGCACCAGATTCAAGAAAAAACAAATTGTGCCTCCTGTTCTTAGACACGTGTCAGATGTTCTTTAGCGTCTGATGGGCCAGTACAGGTTAAAGAGTCACCATTTCCCAGCTCTTCTCACAATGCCTTGTTCAGTGTCTTGCTTTGCCACCCCCTTTCCCTGCCATGATTCCCAAGCAGAGCATCCCCAAGGTTCTCTCTGCTCCATCACTCTTAAAGACCCCTTCAGCAGCTTTGGTTGCTAGTGAGGAGTACAGAGATGCTCTCAGTGCCTTGCCATAGAATTTTCCACGGATGGAAAGAGTGAGTGCTTTTCTTAGCTCCTCTCAGCAAGCACATGGCATCAAACACAGCAAGACTGCAGTGCACTTTGCTGTCACCTCTCTCAGCTGCTGAGCTGCCCTGTCAAAAGGGTTGAACTCTGCCTACTGTTTCTTAGATTTCACCTTGTTCTTTATTCTTTGTATGGCAGATAACAGAGTATGAGAAAGGACACCTTTTGCTGTTAAGCAAAGGGCTGAGCCCAGGAGCCTGACCTGAATGATCAGCAGAGCTGTTTCTCCTTTCTGCTGACCCTCCCCTTCTGGCCCATGCTGGGGCTTTATTTAGCCTGCCATGCTCATAACTCCTTGCAGCAGGGACAGCCAGTCCAGATATTTCTGAAAAAGGCTGTCTATATTCATGTGTATTTAACAATATCAGCAAGGACGGTATTCATTCCTAGCATCAACTAGGAAAAAACCAAAACAGTAAATATATGCCTTTAGGAGGCAAATAGACCAACCTTTTGTTACCACTTCTGTCTTAGGCATTCAGTATTTCCCATTTCACAGTGAGCACACATTGAACGTTACAAAAGGTGCCAATTTGGTCACATCTACACCATATTTTCCTTGCTGAAACTTCACTTGACTCAGCCTCCTTCCTCCAGCTGGGGCGGAGAGCCTGTGGGCAGCTCTCTGCATACCACTGTGCAGGATAAAAAACAGTATCTGAGAACTGTTCCATTACTCTCCCAGCTGCTGCTAATCCCCACAAGGCTGGAAGCTGAGTGTTTCTTTCCCCCTTCTGTCTGAGCCCTCTGCTTTCTCCATCAGTGAACCAGCCCCACAAATACTTCCCGCTGCTTTGCACAAGTGGGGAGTTCCATCTCTCCACTGGAGGTCCCTTGACAGCTTCCCATGGACACCTCCAAAGCACACAAAAGCCACCCTGGGATAGAGCACAAGCTCCTTTGCTCCAAGGTGCCCTTTTCCTACAGCAATTTTTATGGAATGATTTGGAAAGAAGTGTAAGGAGGGTGAGGACAGAGGTGTCCCCCCAAGCCTGTGCATCTTGACTGCACCCAGCTGCCATGGATTAATTTCTCCCAATGAGCCTCAAGCGCTGATCACACGCAAGAGAGGCTTGGATTTATTTGAGATGTCAGGCTGAGTTGGATTGCAGTCAGCAATATTCTTGAGAGGAAAACAAGCACAGACTGAAAGTGTCTTCTCTTCCCCATTCTGCAGAGAAGCAGAGCTCTCTAGGCTTTACCCTCAAACAATCATCAGAAATGCCACCAGCAGGGACTCTGAGCAGCTGTAGATGCAGATGTGTCAGTGCTGGGACAGGGGGTTCAGCTCCTCTGCAGCTGCAGGAATGTGGGCAGGCGGCAAGCCCTGGAGGGGCTGTGATGTTTGGGCACTGCTGGCAGCGTGCTCTGTGTGCAGGAGGTGAACACTGCTCTGGCAGTCCCTCAGGCTGCTCTGCTGGTGTACCCTGCCCCTCTGCAAGGCAAACAAGCTTTTTTTGCCATACCCATCCCTCTGACAGACGCTGTTAAACCCCAGGATAATTTCTGATTCTTGTGCACTGCCCTGAGGTGGTACTCTCCAATCACTGGATTCTTTCAGTATGGAAATCAGATGTGGGCTCTGCCAGCCTGTTCTGATCTCTCCCACCCAGCCCTTGTGCTCTGCTCAGCATGGTCCCTGTCCTGCTTGGATCTGGGTGCTGTATCAGTCTCTGTCTGCTCCTGAGCACAACAGGGGCACATCTGGCAAGTCAAAGGGCACAGGGGAGCCTGTGGGGAATTTTAAAATTGAGACCAAATGATCACCTCCATTCCCAAATTCAGAGAGATGCTGTAAGACCCATGTTTATGTTCTCAGTGGTTTACAGTACACCTCTCCAACACAACTGGAAAAACAGTGGTTTTCTCTGTGAAAAAGTGTTAGCTTTCTTAGCTCCTCTCAGCAAGCACATGGCATCAAACCCAGCTCAGAGAGCTTGGAAAGGAAAGGATGAGTTGCAGAGGACAGGAGCACCCCTGGTGCTTGCCAGGAACCCTGTGGGCAGAGAATTAGCAAGGAGGGAGCAAGAGGGTTTGCCTGCAGGACTGCTCTGCCATGCTGTCTTTGTGTCTGAAGGGCAGATGTGGCCACTGACCACACGTGTGGTCTTTGCAGAAGCACATTTCACGTGTCTACCCCTGCCTGAGGCTGTGCTGGAATCCACACTGCATCCCAGCAGCATCCCACCATTCCAGCTCAGCAGACACAGACAGGAGCACTGAGGAAACCCTGGATAAGTCTGCACAGCTGTGGAGACCTTCCCACTGAAAACAAAGACAACAGAGAAGAGGCTGATGTTCCTGGCAAAGGATTACATCTGATAAGTGCCCAGCAAGAGAAATTACTCTCTGGAGTCCTGGTGAATCTGGACAGTCTAGTCAGAAATGTGTGGCTATTCATCCCATTGCAGTTCATGCAATCCCTTCACACCCACTTCCAGGAGTCTTACACAGCACCTGTTTTCTTGTGCCCATAACCAAGGAAAAGCAACCTGAGTTGCAGGGGGCAAAAGCAGGGACTGGCAGAATGAAGACCATCCTGCTGCAGGAAAAGACCAGGCTTGAGACCCTCTGAGGTACATGAATGAAGGTGCACTAATCCATGGAACCTGATGAGATGCATGTGTGGGTC
>VRYO01001797.1:314946-331691 GCA_009812075.1 Sialia sialis | reverse complement strand
CAGAGGCCGAGAGCCACCAGCCCTTCTTCAGCACGCTGGAGACCGACCTGGGCAAGGCCAAGGACGTGAATGAGCGCATGGTGCGCGGGCACAGCGAGCGCGACGTGGACCTGGAGCGCTACCGGGAGCGTGTGCAGCAGCTGCTGGAGCGCTGGCAGGCTGTGCTGGGCCAGGCCGACCTGCGCCAGCGCGAGCTGGACCAGCTGGGCCGCCAGCTGCGCTACTACCGGCAGAGCTGCGACGCGCTGCGCCAGTGGATCCGCGACGCCCGGCAGCGCCAGGAGGCCATCCAGGCCGTGCCCATCACCGACAGCCAGGCTGTGCGCCAGCAGCTGCTACAGGAGAAGGTGCTGCTTTGACTGGGGCGAGGGGGGAACCTGGGTGTTCACAGCAGGGTGTGCCTGGGTGTCCCAGTGGGCAAGGGGTGTCCCTGGGTGTCCCCAGTGGGACTCCTGAGTGTTCACAGGAGGGTGAGGGATGAGCCTGGGTGTCCCCAGTGGGCAAGGGACGCTCCTGGGCGTTCAGCAGGAAGGTGAGGGGTGAGCCTGGGCATTCACCAAGAGGGTGAGAGGTGTCCCTGGGTGTCCCCAGCAGGGCAAGGAGGGGATCCTGGGTGTTCACTGGAGGGTGAAGGGTGCTCTCAGCCATCCCCACTAGGGCAAGAGGTGCTCCTGGCCATCCCTAATGGGGCAAGAGGTGCTCCTGGGCATTCCGCAGTGGGGCAAGGAGTGTTCCTGGCCATTCCCAGCAGGGTGGGGAGTGCTCCTAGGCGTTCCCCAGTGGGGCAAGGAGTGCTCCTGGGCATCCCCAGCAGGATGGGGGCTGCTCCTGGCCATTCCTAGACATGGCAGTGTTGCTCCTGGCCATCCCTGGGACGAGGTGTGTTCTTGGGGTGCCCGGGCTCACCCCCACGTGTGTCCCCAGAAACTGCTGGAGGAGTGTGAGCAGCACAAGGACAAGGTGGAGGAGTGCCAGCGCTACGCCAAGCAGTACATTGACGCCATCAAGGTGTGCCTGCAGCTGAGGGCCCAGGCTGCCTGTGGGGCTGGGGGAGCAGCACTGTGTGGCTAGAGGGCTGGTGGCTCATAGCAGAGCTTTGACCACTCTCTCCTGATCAGGACTATGAGCTGCAGCTGGTGAGCTTCAAGGCCCAGGTGGAGCCGGTGGCGTCGCCGGCCAAGAAGCCCAAAGTACAGTCGGCGTCAGACAGCATCATCCAGGAGGTGAGGAGGGGTCTCCCTGCCCCGGGGGGGGGTCCTGGCTGTTCCAGGGAGGGTCTCCCTGCCCCAGGAGGGTCTGGCTGCCCCTGGCCCAGGGTGTCCTGTAGCTCTGGGGTGTGGCTGCTCACTAGAGGAGTGGACATGGAGGTGCAGCCCCATCTCTGCTGGGGTGGTGGTGGCCCATGGGCGAGCTGCCCTCCCTCCTGCTGACCCCCTGTCCCCACAGTACGTGGAGCTGCGGACACAGTTCAGCGAGCTGACCACGCTCACCACCCAGTACATCAAGTTCATCACTGAGACGCTGCGGCGGCTGGAGGACGAGGAGGTAGGGAGTGGTGCAGGGTGGCATGGCCGGCTGTGTGAGCGAAGGGAATGGGGTTCACGGGGTGTGAACTGGCCCAGGACTAACGCCAGCCAATGGCCATGGATCCAGCCCCATGACTAGCGCCAGCCCACGGCTGTGGCTCCAGCCCCATCACTAACACTAGCCCATGGCCATGGCTCTACCCCTAACGCTGACAGTGGCCCCACGGCCATGGCTCCAGCCCATCACTAACACTAGCCCACGGCCATGGCTCCAGCCCTAACGCTGACAGTGGCCCATGGCTCTGAATCCAGCCCTGGCCCCATCACTAACACCGGCCCAAGGCCCCACCACTGATGGTGACTCACAGCCATGGCTCCAGCCCCATCACTAACACTGGCCCATGGCTGCAATTCCAGCCCTGGCCCCATCACTAACACTGGCCCATAACTCGGACTCCAGCCACATGACTAACATTGACCCATTGCCATGACTCTAGCTCCAGCCCCATCACTGATGGTGGCCCATTGCCGTGAATCTGGCTCATCACTAACACTGGCCCATGGCTGTGACTCCAGCCCCATGACTAACACTGGCCCATGGCTCTAACTCCAGCCCCATCACTGTCACTGGCCCATGGCTGTGACTCCGGCCCTGTCCCCATCCCTAAAACTGGCCCATGGCTGTGACTTGATCCTCTCACTAACACTGGCCCATGGCCATGAATTGACCCTGTCACTAACACTAGCCCACTAGCCCCCGCTCCCTGCTGGGAGCAAGGCTGCTGGCTCTGCGCACAGCAGGTCTCCGAGCCCGGCTGGCTGTGGGCACTGGGGGCCCTGGTGTCACTGGTGGTAGGAGGCACTTCCCAGATACACGTGGTGCAGCCAGCACCTGCCTGCGCATGCTGCTGTGCTGGGCGCTGGCCCGTGGGCTCTGCCGCGGGGTCACCTCTCTAACTCTTGGTTTCTGCCCTTGGAGCCGCTTTGCCAGTGCTTTTTCTTGGGCAATATTGGTGTTGGTGGGGATCTAATGGAGGGTAAAAAACCAGGATGACTCTGGCAGCCGTGCACCAGGTACTCACTCTGCGCATGCCTTCTCCTCACGGCACCCTCCGCCTCCCCCATGCCTCACCCTCTCCTCCTCGCCCTCCTCTTCGTCTGTGCTGCTCCGGGACCAGGGGTCCGGTGTGGGGTCTGGCTCCCCTGCATGCGCTGCCCTGCGGAGCGTGCGGCTGCCTCGCTCACGGTGCATGTGGCGCAGCCCCAAGTTGGGCGCCAGCTGCGTTGGCCCTTTGGCAGACCCTGCTCCCAGCTGCCTGGAGAGGGCTGGGAGGGGTTAGAACCAGCTGAACTGCTCTCTCCTCCTGAGGCTTTCCCAGCAGGGAAGGCTCTGCTGGCACTGCCCTCGCACCGCTCCCCTCTGCTCTGCTCCCGGTGCTCCGTCTCTCTCCTTTGCCCACGGCAGAGGCTGTCTGTGCCGGTCCCCTGGCAGGGGAGGCCATGGTGGTGATGTGCACGCTGCTCTCATCGTTGTCATCGCTTGGGCTCCACTCGCTCTCTGTCCCTTCTCTCTGGAACGTGGCTTCCTGCGCTGCTGTCTGGCTCCTGTTGCCTGTCTGCCTGTGCTGTCGTGTGTCCCCTGTCCTGCCACACGTCTTCTGGAAGCTGGCGTCACCGGCCCATGCAGTGGCCCGGGAGCCGAAGCCATTCCACGCACATCTGCCACCCCTCCGCTGTCTCGGCGGCATGTGGCTGGGCCGGCATCGATTCCACGGCGCGACCGCATCCCTTGTGATTTGTCTCTCTCTCCCCTCTCTGTCCCTTGCACCCTCTTTCCCCTCCAGAAAGCCGCCGAGAAGCTGAAAGAGGAGGAGAGGAAGCGGCTGGCGGAGGTGGAGGCGCAGCTGGAGAAGCAGCGGCAGCTGGCCGAGGCCCACGCCAAAGCCAAGGCGCAGGCAGAGGCGGAGGCGCGGGAGCTGCAGCTCCGCATGCAGGAGGAGGTCACCCGGCGGGAGGTGGTGGCCGTGGATGCCGAGCAGCAGAAGCAGAACATCCAGCAGGAGCTGATGCAGCTGCGGCAGAACTCGGACCACCAGATCAAGGCCAAGGTGAAACTGATCGAGGAGGCCGAATACAACCGCAAGAAGGTGGAGGAGGAGATCCGCCTGATCCGCCTGCAGCTGGAGAGCACCGAGAAGCAGCGGGAGGGCGCAGAGACAGAGCTGCAGGAGCTGCGGGCGCGCGCCGAGGAGGCCGAGCGGCAGAAGCGGCAGGCGCAGGAGGAGGCCGAGCGCCTGCGCCGGCAGGTGAAGGAGGAGAGCCAGAAGAAGCGGGAGGCGGAGGAGGAGCTGAAACGCAAGGTGCAGGCCGAGCGCGAAGCGGCGCGGGAGAAGCAGAAGGCAGTGGCAGACCTGGAGCAGCTGCGGCTGCAGGCGGAGGAGGCTGAGCGACGCATGCGGCAGGCTGAGGCTGAGAAGGATCGGCAGATCCAGGTGGCCCAGGAGGTGGCCCAGCGCAGCGCTGAGGCCGAGCTGCAGAGCAAGAGGCTTTCTTTCGCCGAGAAGACGGCGCAGCTGGAGCTGTCGCTGCAGCAGGAGCACGACGTGGTGGCCCAGCTGCAGGAGGAGGCTGAGCGGCTGAAGAAGCAGCAGCTGGAGGCCGAGCGCTCGCGGGAGGAGGCTGAGAAGGAGCTGGAGCGCTGGCGGCAGAAGGCCAATGAGGCGCTGCGCCTGCGCTTGCAGGCTGAAGAGGTGGCCCATAAGAAGTCGCTGGCGCAGGAGGAGGCCGAGAAGCAGAAGGAGGACGCGGAGCGCGAGGCCCGCAAGCGCGCCAAGGCAGAGGAGGCGGCCCTGCGGCAGAAGGAGCTGGCCGAGGAAGAGCTGGAAAAGCAGCGGGAGCTGGCAGAAGGCACAGCCCAGCAGAAGCTGGCG
Source organism: Sialia sialis (assembly GCA_009812075.1). NCBI lineage: Eukaryota > Metazoa > Chordata > Aves > Passeriformes > Turdidae > Sialia > Sialia sialis. The sequence continues at coordinate 327,235 of VRYO01001797.1, read as the reverse complement.
GCGGAGCAGGAGCTGATCCGGCTGAAGGCAGAGATGGATAATGGGGAGCAGCAGCGCCTGCTCCTGGAGGAAGAGCTCTCGCGATTGAAGGGGGAGGTGAATGAGGCCATCCAGAGGAGGAAGGAGCTGGAGGAGGAGCTGGCCAAGCTGCGGGCAGAGATGGAGGTCCTGCTGGAGAGCAAGGCCAAGACGGAGGAGGAGTCACGCTCCAGCAGTGAGAAGTCCAAGCAGCGGCTGGAGGCCGAGGCCAACAAGCTGCGGGAGCTGGCCGAGGAGGCCGCCCGCCTGCGCGCCCTCTCCGAGGAGGCCAAGCGGCAGCGGCAGCTGGCAGAGGACGAGGCCAGCCGGCAACGGGCCGAGGCTGAGCGCATCCTGAAGGAGAAGCTGGCGGCCATCAACGAGGCCTCACGGCTGAAGGCGGAGGCGGAGATCGCGCTGAAGGAGAAGGAGGCGGAGAATGAGCGGCTGCGGCGGCTGGCGGAGGACGAGGCCTACCAGCGCAAGCTGCTGGAGGAGCAGGCGGCCCAGCACAAGCAGGACATCGAGGAGAAGATCGCCCTGCTGAAGCGCTCCTCAGAGAGCGAGCTGGAGAGGCAGAAGGGGCTCGTGGAGGACACCCTGCGGCAGCGGCGGCAGGTGGAGGAGGAGATCCGCGCCCTCAAGGCCAGCTTCGAGAGGGCCTCAGCTGGCAAGAGCGAGCTGGAGCGGGAGCTGAACCGCATCCGCGGGGAGGCAGAGGAGGTGCAGCGCAGCCGGGAGCAGGCAGAGCGTGAGGCTGAGCGGCAGCGGGCGCTGGCGCTGGAGGAGGAGGGCCGGCGGCGCGAGGCCGAAGAGAAGGTGCAGGCCATCCTGGCGGCCGAGGAGGAGGCCGGGCGGCAGCGGCGGCTGGCACTGGAGGAGGTGGAGCGGCTGCGGGCCATGGTGGAGGAGGCGCGGCGGCAGAAGGAGCTGGCGGAGAAGGAGTCGGAGCGGCAGATCCAGCTGGCGCGGGAGGCGGCGCAGAAGCGGATCGAGGCCGAGGAGAAGGCGCACCTGGCTGCCGTGCAGCAGAAGGAGCAGGAGCTGCTGCAGACGCGTCAGCAGGAGCAGAGCCTCCTGGACCGGCTGCGCGAGGAGGCCGAGCGGGCCCGGCGGACAGCCGAGGAGGCCGAGTTTGCCCGTGGCAAGGCCGAGCAGGACGCCACCTTGTCCCGGCAGCGCGTGGAGGAGGCCGAGCGGCTGAAGCAGCGGGCGGAGGAGGAGGCGCAGGCCAAGGCGCAGGCGCAGGCGGATGCAGAGAAGCTGCGGAAGGAGGCCGAGCTGGAGGCGGCGAAACGGGCGCAGGCGGAGCAGGCGGCCCTGCGGCAGAAGCAGCTGGCCGACGCCGAGATGGAGAAGCACAAGAAGTTCGCCGAGCAGACGCTGCGGCAGAAGGCGCAGGTGGAGCAGGAGCTGACCAAGGTGAAGTTGCAGCTGGATGAGACAGACCACCAGAAGGGCATCCTGGACGAGGAGCTGCAGCGGCTGAAGGAGGAGGTGACAGATGCCGTCCGGCAGAAGGCCCAGGTGGAGGAGGAGCTCTTCAAGGTCCGGGTGCAGATGGAGGAGCTGGCCAAGCTGAAGAGCCGCATCGAGGAGGAGAACAAGGCGCTGATCCTCAAGGACAAGGACAACACACAGAAGTTCCTGGCGGAGGAGGCGGAGAAGATGAAGCAGGTGGCAGAGGAGGTGGCCCGGCTGAGCGTGGAGGCGCAGGAGGCCGCCCGCATGCGGCAGCTGGCCGAGGACGACCTGGCGCAGCAGCGGGCACTGGCAGAGAAGATGCTGAAGGAGAAGATGCAGGCAGTGCAGGAGGCCACGCGGCTGCGGGCCGAGGCCGAAATGCTGCAGAAGCAGAAGGACCTGGCGCAGGAGCACGCCAAGAAGCTGCAGGAGGACAAGGAGCAGATGCAGCAGCGCCTGGCTGAGGAGACCGAGGGCTTCCAGAAGACTCTGGAGGCCGAGCGCCGGCGGCAGCTGGACATCACGGCCGAGGCCGAGCGCCTCAAGCTGCAAGTGGCCGAGATGAGCATGGCCCAGGCCAAGGCTGAGGAGGAAGCCAAGCGGTTCAAGAAGCAGGCGGAGGAGATCAGCGAGAGGCTGCACGAGACTGAGCTGGCCACGCAGGAGAAGATGACGATGGTGCACACCCTGGAGATCCAGCGGCACCAGAGCGATGAGGATGCGGAAAAGCTGCGGAAGGCCATCGCCGACCTGGAGAGGGAGAAGGAGAAGCTGAAGCAGGAGGCGGCGCTGCTGCAGCAGAAGGCAGAGGAGGTACTGGGCTCTGGGTCCCCCTTCCCGGTGGTGGTGCACAGGGAGGCCGTCCCTCTTCCCAGCCAGCCCACACCATCCCTGGGCAGGTCCCCAAGGACCAGCACTGGGGATGGTGGGGCAGGACCCCCTGTGCAGGTCAGGGATTGCGTAGAGTTGGGGGCAGTGGAACAAACCCCTCAGGCAGCGTTGGAGCAGGACCCCGAACCCCTGGAGCCGTGGAGGTGGGATCCCCACCGCTCTTTTCCCCCAGTGGCACGTCCTGCCGTGTTCCTCTCTGTGCCCAGCTCCCAGCCTTGGTGCCAGGGGTTCCCTCGTGTCCTTGCCCTGCTCATCGTGCCCCGTGTTGTGTGTGGCTCCCTAACCCTGGCTCTGCTCCTTAACTCTGACCTGATGTAGGGGGTGTGTGGCTGGCTCTGTGCCACCCCTGCTGCCCGTCCCCCCTGCCTCAGCCCACCCTCCATCCCCCACTGCCTTCCTGGGTGTCTGACCTCACTGTTCTCTCTCCCACCCCAGATGCAGGTGGCCCAGCAGGCTCAGCTCCGTCAGGAGACGCAGCTCCTCCAGCAGAGCTTCCTGACGGAGAAGGATGCCCTGCTGCAGAAGGAGAAGTTCATTGAGGAGGAGAAGTCGAAGCTGGAGAAGCTCTTTAAGGATGAGGTGACTAAAGCCCAGAACCTGAAGGCAGAGCAGGAGCGGCAGCAGCAGGAGATGGAGCAGGAGAAGCAGCAGTTGAAAGCTATGTTGGATGAAGCCAAGAAGCATCAGAAGGAAGCTGAGGAGAACGTCCGGCACAAGCAGGAGGAGCTACAGCAGCTGGAGAGGCAGCGACAGCAGCAGGAGAAACTTCTGGAAGAAGAGAACAAGAAGCTGAGGGAGAGGCTGGAGCAGATGCAGGAGGAATACAAGGCTGCCCTGGCCCAGAGACGGGAGATCATGATCCAGACAGATGACCTGCCTGGGGAGGCGGTTACGACAACGCAGCTGCTGGACATCAAGGCTGTGCCCAACGGCCGGGATGCAATGGACGGCTTAGCCCAGAACGGGGAGCCGGAGTTCGCCTTTGACGGCATCCGGCAGAAGGTGTCAGCAGAGAAGCTGGCTGACGCGGGCATTCTGAGCAGGGACAGCTTGGACAAGTTGGCCAAGGGCGTTGTGAGCGTGGGCGAGCTCTCCCAGAGGGAGGATGTCAGGAAGTACCTGCAGGGCAAGAGCAGCATTGCTGGCCTGCTGATCAAACCCTCCAACCAGAAGATGAGCATCTACGAAGCCATGAAGAAGAAGCTGCTCAGCCCAGGCACAGCACTGGTGCTCCTGGAGGCGCAGGCCGCTTCTGGCTTCATCATTGACCCCGTGCGCAACGCGAGGCTCTCGGTGAACGAGGCGGTGCGGGAGGGAGTGATCGGGCCTGAGCTGCACAACAAGATGCTGTCGGCCGAGCGCGCTGTCACCGGCTATAAGGACCCGTACACGGGTGACAAGATCTCCCTGTTCCAGGCCATGCAGAAGGATCTCATTGTCAGGGACCACGGCATCCGCCTGCTGGAGGCCCAGATCGCCACGGGCGGCATCATCGACCCCGTGCACAGCCACCGCCTGCCCGTGGAAGCCGCCTACAAGCGCGGCTACTTCGACGAAGAGATGAGCCAGGTGCTGTCTGACCCCACTGATGACACCAAGGGCTTCTTCGACCCCAACACTCAGGAGAACCTCACCTACCTGCAGCTCATGGAGCGGTGCGTGACTGACCCGGACACGGGGCTGTGCCTCCTGCCTCTCACTGACCAAGCAGCCAAAGCTGGAGAGCTGGTCTACACCGACAAGGAAGCCAAGGATGTCTTCAAGAAGGCCACAGTGACGGCGCCATTCGGCAAGTTCCAAGGCAAGACGATGACCATCTGGGAGCTCATCAACTCTGAATACTTCACCGAGGACCAAAGGCGGGACCTGATCCAGCAGTACAGGACTGGCAAGATCACGGTGGAGAAGATCATCAAGATCGTCATCACGGTTGTGGAGGAAAGCGAGAAGAAGAGCCAGATGTGCTTTGAGGGCCTGCGGGGCCCCGTGCCCGCTGCCGAGCTGCTGGAGAGCAAGATCATCAACAAGGACCTGTACAACCAGCTGCACCAGGGCAAGAAGTCCGTGAAGGATGTGGCAGAGATGGAGTCCATCCGGCAGTACCTGAGGGGCACTGACGCCATCGCCGGCGTCCTGGTGGAGTCTACGGGCCAGAAGTTCACCTTCTACGAGGCCCTGAAGAGAAACCTGCTGAAGCCAGAGGTTGCCCTGTCCCTGCTGGAGGCTCAAGCTGCCACCGGCTACATCATCGACCCTGTGGGTAACAAGCTGTTCTCTGTGGACGAGGCGGTGAAGGCCGAGGTGGTGGGGCCAGAGTTCCACGAGAAGCTGCTGTCAGCAGAGAAGGCGGTGACCGGCTACAAGGATCCCTACACAGGTCAGACGGTTTCCCTCTACCAAGCACTCCAGAAGGGCCTCATCCCCAGCGACACCGGGCTGCGGCTGCTGGACGTCCAGCTGGCCACTGGTGGCATCATCGACCCTGTCAACAGCCACCGGCTCCCGCTTGAGGTCGCCTACAAGCGTGGCTACTTCGACCCCGAGGTGAACAAGGCTCTGGCTGAGTTCCGAGACGATGCCAAGGCTTTCTACTGTCCCAACACCCAGAAGCACCTGGCCTACGCCCAGCTGCAGAAGACTTGCCACCGTGACAAGCAGACCGGCCTGTGCCTGCTGCCCCTGTCCGACGAGGCGATCCAGTCCCAGCAGGAGGAGGTCTACACCGACAGCCAGGCCAAGGAGTGCTTCGACAAAGCCACCATAGAGGTGCCGGTGGGAAGCATGAAGGGCCAGACCATGACCATCTGGGAGCTGATCCACTCTGAGTACTTCACGGAGGAGCACAGGCGGGAGCTGCTCCGGCAGTACAAGACCGGCAAAGTCACCATCGAGAAGATCATCAAGATTGTCATCACCATCATCGAGGAGGCAGAGACCAAAAAGCAGGAGAAGCTGACCTTCAGCGGTCTGCGGGCACCGGTGCCAGCCAGCGAGCTGCTGGAGTCCTGCATCATCAGCAAAAGCCAGTATGAGCAGCTGAAGGAAGGCAAGAAATCGGTGAAGGACCTCTCTGAGACCGATGCGGTGAGGAGATTCCTGCACGGCAGCGACTGCATTGCCGGTGTCTATGTGGAGGCCACCAAGGAGAAGCTGAACATCTATGAGGCCATGAAGAGGAACCTGCTGAGGCCCAGCACCGCCGTGGTCCTGCTGGAGGCCCAGGCAGCCACCGGGTTCTTGATCGACCCCGTGAAGAACCGCAAGCTGTACGTCAACGAGGCGGTGAAGGCTGGCGTTGTCGGGCCTGAGCTGCACGAGAAGCTGCTGTCGGCTGAGAAGGCGGTCACGGGCTACAAGGACCCCTACTCGGGCGATACCATCTCCCTGTTCCAGGCCATGAAGAAAGGGCTGATTGTCAAGGAGCACGGCATCCGCCTGCTGGAGGCGCAGATCGCCACGGGTGGCATCATCGACCCCGTGCACAGCCACCGCCTGCCCGTGGAGGTGGCCTACAAGCGCGGCTACTTCGATGAGGAGATGAACCGGACCCTCTCCGACCCCACTGATGACACCAAGGGCTTCTTCGACCCCAACACTCAGGAGAACCTCACCTACATACAGCTGAAGGAGAGGTGCATCGAGGATCCCGAGACGGGGCTGTACCTGCTGCCCCTGCGGGAGCCTGAGAAGCCCAAAGTGGTGGAAACCACTCACATGTACACAGAAGCAGAGACACGCAAGGTGTTTGAGGAGACGCAGGTGGACATCCCTGTGGGCAGCCGGGCAGGCTCCTCCATGTCGTTGTGGGAGATCATGCACTCGGACCTGCTGCCCGAGGAGCAGCGTAAACATCTCATGGAGGAGTTCCAGTCGGGCCGCGTGTCCAAGGAGCGCATGATCATCATCATCATCGAGATCATCGAGAAGACCGAGATCATCCGGCAGCAGAACCTCACGTCCTATGACTACATCCGGCGCCGCATCACAGCCGAGGACCTCTACGAGGCCAAGATTATCTCACAGGATATCTACAACCTGCTGAAACAGGGCTCCAAAACCTTCCGGGAGCTCCTGGACGTGGAGGCTGTCTGGAAGTACCTTTACGGATCGGGCTGTGTGGCTGGCATCTACATCCCCTCCTCCAAGCAGTCGCTCAGCATCTACCAGGCGCTGAAGAAGGGGCTGATCAACCCCGAAGTGGCCCGCTCCCTCCTGGAGGCCCAGGCAGCCACCGGCTTCATGATCGACCCCACGAAGAATGAAATGCTGACCGTCGATGAGGCAGTGAGGAAGGGCGTGGTGGGGCCGGAGATCCACGACCGGCTCCTGTCCGCAGAGAGGGCTGTGACTGGCTACAGAGACCCATACAGCGAACAAAAGATTTCCCTCTTCCAGGCCATGAAGAAGGATCTCATTCCCAGCGAAGAGGCCCTCAAGCTGCTGGACGCCCAGATCGCCACCGGCGGCGTCATTGACCCGCACTTGGGCTTCCACCTGCCCCTGGAGGTGGCCTACCAGCGGGGCTTCATCAACAAGGAGACGTACGACATGCTGTCGGAGCCCAGCGAGGTGCGCAGCTACATGGACCCCTCCACGGATGAGAAGCTCAGCTACACGCAGCTGCTGCGGCGCTGCCGCAAGGACGAGAACTCCAGGCTGCTGCTGCTCCCGCTCTGCGACACGCGGAAGCTCACGTTCCGCGGGCTGCGGAAGCAGATCACTGTGGAGGAGCTGGTCCTGTCGCAGGTCATGGATGAAGCCACGGCCCAGCGCCTCCAGGAAGGCCTCACCTCTGTCGAGGAGGTCTCTAAGAACCTGAAGAAGTTCCTGGAGGGTACCAGCTGCATCGCTGGCGTCTTCGTGGACTCCACCAAGGAGCGTCTGTCCATCTACCAGGCCATGAAGAAGGGGATCATCCGGCCCGGCACTGCCTTCGAGCTCCTGGAGGCGCAGGCGGCCACGGGCTACGTGATTGACCCCATCAAGGGCCTCAAGCTGACAGTGGAGGAAGCCGTGCGCATGGGCATCGTGGGCCCTGAGTTCAAGGACAAGCTGCTCTCTGCCGAGAGGGCCGTCACCGGCTACCGGGACCCCTACACCGGGAAGCTCATCTCGCTCTTCCAGGCTATGAAGAAGGGTCTGATCCTGAAGGACCATGGGATCCGCTTGCTGGAGGCCCAGATCGCCACTGGCGGCATCATTGACCCCGAGGAGAGCCACCGCCTGCCCGTGGAGGTGGCCTACAAGAGGGGCCTCTTTGACGAGGAGATGAACGAGATCCTGCTGGACCCCAGTGACGACACCAAGGGCTTCTTCGACCCCAACACGGAGGAGAACCTCACCTACCTGCAGCTCATGGAGCGGTGCATCACGGACCCAGAGACTGGCCTCTGCCTCCTGCCTCTGAAGGAGAAGAAGCGGGAGAGGAAGACCTCATCCAAGTCCTCCGTCCGCAAGCGCAGGGTGGTGATCGTTGACCCGGAGACAGGCAAGGAGATGTCCGTGTACGAAGCTTATCGCAAGGGCCTCATTGACCACCAGACTTACCTGGAGCTGTCGGAGCAGGAGTGCGAGTGGGAGGAGATCACCACCTCCTCCTCGGATGGCGTGGTGAAGTCAATGATCATCGACAGGCGCTCGGGGCGCCAGTACGACATCGACGATGCCATCGGCAAGGGGCTGATTGACCAGTCGGCCCTGGACCAGTACCGCTCGGGCACCCTCTCCATCACCGAGTTCGCCGACATGCTGTCTGGCAACATGGGCGGCTTCCGGTCACGGTCGTCCTCGGTTGGATCCTCCTCCTCCTACACTGTCAGCCCAGCCCTGTCACGGACCCAGATCTCCATGTGGACTGACCCAACGGAAGAGACGGGGCCGGTGGCCGGCATCCTGGACACGGACACGCTGGAGAAGGTGTCCATCACTGAGGCCATGCGCCGCAACCTGGTGGACAACATCACAGGGCAGCGGCTGCTGGAGGCCCAGGCCTGCACTGGCGGCATCATCGACCCCAACACCGGGGACAAATGCACCGTCGCCGATGCGGTCACCAAGGGCCTGGTGGACAAGATCATGGTGGACCGCATCAACCTGGCGCAGAAGGCCTTCTACGGCTTCGAGGACCCGCGGACCAAGACGAAGATGTCGGCGGCGCAGGCGCTGAAGAAGGGCTGGCTGTACTACGAGGCCGGGCAGCGGTTCCTGGAGGTGCAGTACTTGACGGGCGGCCTGATCGAGCCCGACGCGCCAGGCCGGGTCTCCCTGGACGAGGCGCTGCAGAAGGGCACCATCGACGCGCGGACTGCCCAGAAGCTGCGCGACGTCAACACCTATTCCAAGTACCTCACCTGCCCCAAGACCAAGCTCAAGATCTCCTACAAGGACGCCATGGACCGGAGCATGATCGAGGATGGGACCGGCCTGCGGCTGCTGGAGGCTTCCTCCCAGTCCAGCAAGGGCTACTACAGTCCCTACAACATCAGCAGCGCCGGCTCCACCTCCGGCTCGCGCTCGGGCTCCCGCACAGGCTCCCGCTCGGGCTCCCGGCGCGGCAGCTTCGATGCCACCAGCTCCGGCTTCTCCATGACCTTCTCTTCCTCCTCCTACTCCTCGTCGAGTTTCGGGCGCAGATACGCGGGGGGCACCCAGGGCACCGTGGAGGTGGCTGCCCTCGCCCTGGCCGCATCCAGAAGCTGCGGGTGGGAGGCGAGCAGGGAGCGCCCCGGGGCGTGCGGGCCCCTGCTCCGCGTGGCCTGAGAGCTGCCGGCCCCGCCGAGGCGCCGCCTCACCCGCTCCGCATGTGGCAACGCTGCTGGCTAATCACTAGTATTTTTTTTTTAATTTTGAACCTCCACTCTTCTCCCAAAGCAGTGCCTCAAGTTTAACCAAAAAAAAAAGACAAGACTAATAAATTAATATATGCGAATGTGCTGACAGTGTTTGTATATTAAGAGACGAGAGAGAACACACACTACCCTCCCCACCCCGTGCCCTGGGAGCCGGACGCCATTCCTGCTCCTGGCCGCGCCGATCCCGCCGCTGCTCGCACGCGGCGTGGCTGAGCCGGACACCAGGAAAACAGTTCCCAGTTTGGATCTAACCACTTAGCACTCTTTTTGTAATTAACCTGCTGGCTTCAGCCCCCGCAGCCCAGAGGAGGAGACTGCCTTGGCCCCGCGGTGCACCCACCCTGCTGCAGCCGGTGTGCCAGGGGAGGACACAGCGGGCTCCTCGGCACTGGACAGCCACACCACACCAGCCCTGCAGCTGCTGCCTGGACCCCTTCCAGTGCCCTCTGTGCAGTGAGGAGGGGGCTCTGCAACCCCCTGCCCCGAGCTGCCCCATCTCCCTGCCTCGGCCTCCTGGCACGTCCCCACCACCACCACCACCACGCCGCGGAGCCAGTGCCCCGACCGTAAGTGCCGCGCTGGCGCTGCCCGGTGCTTCCGCGCCAGGCGGGGGGACCCTGCCTCCGCTCGCCACCGCGCCTGCCGAGGGGCTTCGCCGCGCGCCCGCCTCCGCCAGCCCACCCGCTCACCCGTGGCCGGCCGCTCTGTCTGTCTGTCTCTCCGTGTATCTGGGAAGTGCTTCTGCTCGAGGTTGATTTCCTCACGCTCCGTGACCCGCTGGCAGGTGTCTGCCAGAGCCCGTGCCCCGGCCTGGGTCTGCACCCAGAGCCCCCCGGAGCCCAGGGGGTTTTCCTGACCCTCGCAAAGGGCACGAGGGCCACGGGACCCCTGCAGCACAGGGGTGGGATGCTGTATCAGCCTGGCACACACTCTTGTCAGAAATAGGCAGATTTCAGTAAAACCTTTTGCTCCTTCGCGGTAACTCCATCCCCTGGCTGCCCCCCGGGCCGGCGCTAACGCGCTCTCTCTCTGGCAGACGTCTTTTTCCAGTCCCAACAAAGACCTCCCCGTGCCGCTGGGCGAGCTCCTGAGCTGGGTCTCCGGCATCAGCAGATCATGGATGGGCTCGAGGGGAGCCCCGGCGGTGGCAGCAGCTCGGCCGTGCTCGCCGGCACAGGTAACGCCGAGCTCCCCGGGCTGTCCCGGTCCCACAGCCCACGCCGGGCTCCATTCCATGGGTTGTTCTCCCTGTCTCATTCCATCTTCTCTGTTGGCTTTGTTGTAGTGTGGCTGGATGTCCATACCACTTCCCCTCATCGCTGCCGTGGAGCCCGTCCCCCGCCCTGAGGCCGGTGGGGCCGCACCTGAGGACACAGGGACGTTCTCCCTCACCCTTTGCACTTTGAGTCCCCAGCCAGAGACTGGGGCCACAGTGCCCGAGCAGCCGATGGCCCAAGAAGCACCCACAGGGTCACCTGGCCCCCACTCGCCCCTTCCTCCCCGGGGATGGCCTCCCAGGGTGGTGTCGGGCTCACTGCGGATCTCCAAAACATCTCCTCCTCCCCACCCGCTCTCATGTGCCTCCTGTAAATGCAGTCATGTTACCCTCCGCCTCTGGTGTCATTATTGCTCTCATTACCCCCTTTGGCTTTGCATGAGGTGCCACCGCACGTGGCTCCAGGGCAGTCCCCACCCCCGGGGCACCCCCCGGCCCGGCCATCCCTCCTCGGGACACTGGGATGACCCAAACACATCTCTTTCTGGGGGCAAAACACTAAACTTGTACGTGCGGCGAGGTGTCTGTGAAAGGAGCGGCGCGGAGCCAGGGCTCGCCTGCCAGGGCAGTAAAGGAGAATCCTCAAACCAGCGGCAGCTCTGCGTGGTCTGTTCACCCCTGGGCCTTGCCCCCCATGGCCACGGGCTCCCATTGCTTCCTGCAGCCTCGTGCCGTGGCCTGTGTGGGCTGCTGGTGAAGTGTGTGGAGGTGTCAGGGCTCTGACCAGCTCCTGGTGCAGGTGCTGGGCCCTGGGCGTGCCCTGGGTGCTGCCAGGCACAGAGCAGGGCCACGGGCTCATCCCCAGAGCTGCAGCACTAGGCCAGTGCAGCCCTGATTTGGGCTCGTCCCCAGAATTGCCCCACAGTGCTGGGAGCTGCATCACTGGGCCAGTGCAGCCCTGATTTGGGCTTGTCCCCAGAGCTGCAGCACTGGGCCAGTGCAGTCCTGATTTGGGCTCGTCCCCTGGAGCTGCAGCACTGGGCCAGTTCACCCCTGGATTTGGGGTCATCCCCAGAGCTGCATCACTGGGCCAGTTCACCCCTGGATTTGGGGTCATCCCCAGAGCTGCCTCACTGGGTCAGTACACACCTGATTTTGGGGAGTGGGTGCTGCTGGTGCTGTGGGGGCGCCTGAGCATCGCCTGTGTGAGGACAGACCTGTCCCTCCAGCAGCAGCTCTGGGCTGGGCAGCGAGGCTGAGGGGTTCAGGGGGCTCATGGGTTCAGGGGGCTCAGGGGGCTCAGGATGGCCTGGCCTGGCTGCTAGGACAGCAGCACTCAGAAGGACAAGCCTGGCAGACCTGGAGATGTCACAGCAGCCACTGGCACGGGTGGCTCAGTGGTGTGGCCAGCCCGGTGACACAGGTGCCACCACACAGCCCAGGCAGGAAGGATCATCCCAGAGCAGCGCCAGGAGCCCCAGGGGCTGCACCAGGAGCTCCAGAGCTGCCAGGACCTTGCAGGACGCCCAGGGGCTGTGGGGGTCTCTGTGCCAGGAGCTACAGAGCTGCCAGGACCTTGCAGGATGCCCCAGGGGCTGTGGGGGTCACTGTGCCAGGAGCACTGGAGCTGCCAGGACCTTGCAGGACCCCTGCAGTGTCCAGGGGCTGGGCGGGTCTCACTGTGCCAGGAACACCAGAGCTGCTAGGACTTTGCAGGATGCTGCAGTGTCTAGGGATGGGGGTCTCTGTGCTAGGACCTTTCAGGACCCCTGCAGTGTGCAGGGGTGGGGGTCTCTGTGCCAGGAGCAGCCAGGACCTTGCAGGACCCTGCAGTGTCCAGGGGTGGGGG
>VRYO01001797.1:299761-313843 GCA_009812075.1 Sialia sialis | reverse complement strand
CCCCCCCCCCCCATTCCCTGGGACTCGCATCCGGGTGCCAGGGGGACCCTGTCCCCTCCCCGGTGGGCACGGGGACCCCCCTGTCCCTCCCCAAGTCCCTTCAGCCCGAACCGGTCACCATGGAGAACTCCACGGTGTTCCCCATTTTAATGTCCCCTGCCTGTCACCCTCCCCCCCCGCCCCGAGCTGAGCCGGAGCCCGACCTGGAACAGAGAGCAAAAGGGATAAAATGGGAATTTATTGACAGGATTCACCAGAGCCCGACCGGGGCTGCACCCAGATCAGACCCCAGATGGATCCTGGGCACGAGTTTTACACTTTTTATCAGTTTTGGTTCATATTGGGGTCACTTACTCAAGCACAGCCCCAGGCTGTGAACTCTCAGCCCCCTTTCTCGCTGTTGTTTCTGATTTTTTTGGTTCTGGCTGTCCTCGATTCTCCAGCGAGAAAGGAACCGTTTATTTAACACCCCTGCGAAGAGAACTGACAACACCACACCAAGTTTCACACTTACACACCAAGCAGAACAGATTCTGAAAAATACAAAATTAAAACCCGAGGCACCAAACCCACCCCTCAGCACCGAGCGCGCCCCGGGGGTGTCCCTGGCTCCGTGAGTGCCAACCCCCGCCGTCCCGCGTGGCGTGGGGCCCGTGGCCGTGTCCCCAGCGCGGCCGTGTCCCCAGCTGCTGGCACCGAGCTGGCTGTGCCTAGCGCCGCGGGCGCTGCTGGCTCGGACCGGGAACACTCTGTACAGCTTCTGCACAAAGAGCCGCCGGCCTCTCCCACGCCCGCCCCTCGCTGAGCTGCTCCCGGCCAGGGACCCCCAGACCCCCTCCCCCGGCCCGGCTGTGAGGTGTGGAAAGCGCGGGGCGGGCGGGGATGGAGCTGCCCCAGCGCTGCCGGGCGACAGGGCCAGTGGCACGGGGCGACACAGAGTGACACAGGGCGACACATGCTGTGCCCTCTCGGAGCTGTCGGGCAGCTCCTGGTCCGTTTGTCCCGCCTGTCACAGCTCCGGGTCCGTTTGTCCCGCCTGTCACAGCCAGCTCCGGGTCCGTTTGTCCAGGCTAGCACAGACATCTCCAGATCCGTCTGTCCCCGCTGTCACAGGCGGCTCCGGGTCCGTCCGTCCCGCTGTCACAGCTCAGGGTCCGTCTGTCCCGCCTGTCACAGCTCCGGGTCCGTCTGTCCCTCTGTCACGGGCAGTGCCCGGTGGCCTAGCGGCTCAGGGGACCACTGGCATGTCCAGGGGGGCTGTGGGACCCCCTGTGACTGCTCTGGAGCTGCCGCCACCCCGAGCCTCGGTGGCCCCGGCTGTGCCATCCTGCTGGTGGCTTGTCCCGTGCTGGGTGGCACTGCTGCTTAGGACCCCGCTGGTGGCACCGTGACAGCAGTGAGCACGTCCCCAGCGTGTCCCTGACAGGACTGAGCGCTGCTGGCACTCCCGAAAAACCAGGAACTGCGGTGGCACCGGCACCCAGCTCCTGCAGGGAATTCTCAGCTGCTCCTGAGGTTTTTTCTGCCCCTGGAGCTGCTGCTCCTGCTCGGCTGCCTCGTGTCACCTTCCCTGGGTCCACCCAGCAGTCACTGCTGCAGCACGGGGGGTTTATCTCCCCTTTATCCGGCCCAAATTTATCTATATCTCCCCTTTATCCAGCCCATATTTATCCATATCTCCCCTTTATCCAGCCCAAATTTATCTATATCTCCCCTTTATCCAGCCCATATTTATCCATATCTCCCCTTTTATCCAGTCCACATTTATTTCCCTTTTATCTAGCCCACATTTATTTGCCGTTTATCCAGTCCACATTTATTTCCTCTTTATCCAGCCCAAATTTATCTATATCTCCCGTTTTATCCAGCCCATATTTATTTCCTCTCTACCTGCTCCAAATTTATTTCCTCTCTATCGACCCCACATTCCCTGTATCTTTCCCCTGTCACATCTTGGAGTTGCTCAGGTCTTGGTCTCATCTCCATCCTTGTGGCCTCACCGTGGCTGTGTCCCATTTCCCAGAGGATGCAGCGGTGTCCCCCGCTCTCTGCGCCCAGCCAGGTGACCTGACTTAATCACCGGTTAATTACAGCTCATTACAGCTAATTACAGCTCGTTACAGCTCCCGGGCTGTGCGAGCAGCATCGCCCTCAGGCTTTGTTTGGGGTGATCCCTCCTGCCAGTCCCGCTCTGCCCTGGGGCACGAAGTCACGGCTGCCCGCTCGCCCCGTGTCCGTGCCTGGAGCGCGGATTTTGGTGTTTGCCCGGTGTTTTCTCCCGTGGGTTGTGGAGAAGCGGCTGCGCTTGCAGCATGAGGAGCATCTGAGACGCCACTGTCCCGTGCCGGTGCTGTGGGGTTTGCGTGGGTCAGTTTGGCGTGGGTCAGTTTGCCGTGGGTCATTTTTCCAAGGGTCAGTTTGCGTGGATCATTTTTCCATGAGTCAGTTTTCATGGGTCAGTGTGCCGTGGGTCAGTGGGTCATTTTTTCATGGGTCAGTTTGCCATGGGTCAGTGGGTCAGTTTTCCGTGAGTCAGTTTGCCATGGATTAGTTTTCATGGGTCAGTTTGCTGTGGGTCAGTTTTGCGTGGGTTAGTTTGCCATGGGTCCGTGGGTCACTTTTCCATCGGTCAGTTTGTCGTGGGTCAGTTTGCTGTGGGTCATTTTCTGTGGGTCAGTTTTGCATGGGTCAGTGGGTTAGTTTGCATGGATCGGTTTGCTGTGGTCAGTTTCCATAGGTCAGTGGGTCAGTTTGCCGTGGTTAGTTTACGTGGGTCAGTTTGCCATGGATCAGTTTTCCGTGGGTCAGTTTTCATAGGTCACTTTGCCGTGGGTCAGTTTGGGCTCGCCCAGTGTGGACCTTGACCCTGCAGAGCACGGAGCAGGTGTAGGGACACCAGGGGACCAGAGGGACACCGAGGGGCAGCAGGGTGAGGTGTGGGAGTGATGCCAGCTGGAAAAGGCTGGGAAATCGGGGTGTGGCACAGGAATTCAGTCCAGCTGGAGCTGCACTGGTGGTGGCCAGAGCTGCACTGGAGTTGCACTGAAGTTGCACCGGTGGTGGCCGGAGCACAGGACAGACGTGGGGGATCCTGGCAGGGCAATGTGGAGGAGCCTTTTTCCCTGCCAGGACCCGGGCTCCTGTGGCCACCGTCCCTCTGCTCTGCTCGCAGGTGCACTGCGCTCTGGGGGACGCTGGGACCACCGGGGAGAGCGCGGAGGGGACGCCGTGGGACGGGGAGGGGACAGAGAGGTACGGGCACCGCTGGACACAGCTGTACACCGCTGGACAAGGAGCCGCGGGTGCCGGGGGAGCTGCTGACCCCTCAAAGCCCAGGGGCCAGCGCTGGGGCGAGCAGGGTGGGAGTGAGCGCAGCCCCGAGCACAGCTGTGGCTTTTGGCTCTTTGTGTAAGTGGGGACAGTGGGGACAGTGGCCGCGTCCCCCTCAGCCTGGCGCGTCTCTGCTCTCTCCCCAGAGCCTGCGTGCGGTCGGAGCGGAGACGGGAGGTGCAGGAGCAGCTGCTGGCCCTGCGGCACTGGCTGCACGCCCTGGAGAAGCGGCTGCTGGCGCTGCCGGAGCCTGGCACGGCCCTGCAGGTAAAACCCAGCCCTGGGGCGAGACTGAGCCGTGCAGAGCAGGGCAGCACCAGCCCGAGGTGGTTCTTGGAGGGGAGGAAAGCATCTGGCCACAGCTGGCTGGGAGAGCCTTCAGCACAGCCCTGCAGCCCTCTGGTGCCAGCCAGGTCTCCTCTCTGCGGCTCCCCAACCCCACAGCGCTGCTGCTTGGAGCCCTGCTGGCCACAGGGCCACCACCTGCACCGGGCTCAGGCACAGCTGCCTTGGACCCCTGCTGGCCACAGGGCCACCACCTGCAGGGGCTCAAGGACAGCTTGTGGCACTGCTGCCGGGGCACGGGCACAGTGGGCAAACACTGGGGGTGTGAGAGGTGTGTGAGAGGTGGGTACAGGGGTGTGGAGCTGTGTGAGGAGTGTATAGCCAGGCACAGGGGTGTGCAGCTGTCTGAGAGGTGCACATCTGGGCACAGAGGGTGTGCTGCTGTCTGAGGGGTGTGGAGCTGTGTGAGGGGTGCACAGCCGGGCACAGGGAGTGTGCGGCTGTGTGAGGGTTGCACAGCCGAGCACAGAGGGTGTGCAGCAGTTTGAGGGGTGTGCAGTTGTGTGAGGTTGTACAGCCAGGCACAGGGAGTGTGTGGCTGTGTGAGGGGTGTGAAGCACAGGGAGTGTGCAGTTGTGTGAGGGGT
Source organism: Sialia sialis (assembly GCA_009812075.1). Classification (NCBI taxonomy): domain Eukaryota; kingdom Metazoa; phylum Chordata; class Aves; order Passeriformes; family Turdidae; genus Sialia; species Sialia sialis. The sequence goes on along the minus strand of VRYO01001797.1, from coordinate 309,582 downwards.
GTGCAGCTGTGTGAGGGTTGTACAGCCAGGCACAGGGGGTGTAAAGCTGTTTGAGGAGTGTCCAGCCAGGCACAAGGGGTGTGTGGCTGTGTGATGGGTGTACAGCCAAACACAGGGGGTGTGTGGCTGTGTGAGGGCTGCACATCTGGGCACAGGCAGCTGTGCAGCTGTGCATGGGGTGTAGAGTCAGGCACAGAGTGTAAACTTGGGCACAGGGGGTATGGACCTGTGCGTGGGGTGTAGAGTCAGGCACAGAGGGTGTGCCCTTGTCAGGCCAGGACAGACGCGTGCCCATGCACCAGCTGTGCCCCTACAGCCGTGTATTGCTGTGCCCTACAGCCGTGTTTTGCTGTTCCCTGTCCCATATTTTCCTGTTTCCTGCCCTGTTTTCTGCTGTGCCCTGCCCGTGTTTTCCTGTTCCCTGCCCCGTTTTCTGCTGTGCCCTGCCCGGGCCCGGAGCCGCAGCAGAGCAGCGGGGGCTGCCGGTAGCCCCCTCCTCGCCGCCCCTGGCCGGCTCCTTTTGTTGGAGGCCTGGCCGGCGCACGGGCTCGCTCGGCACACATGACAGCACAAACTGAAAGGGCCATTCATGCCGGCCCGGGAGCAGACAAAGCCGGGGCCGCACAGAAACCCACCCAGCTCCCGGGATCTGAGGCTGTGCATTCCAGCCGCCCGCTCCCGCCCGGTGCCCCGCGCCGGGCTCCCCCTGCCCGGGGCGCCCGTGCCACCCCGAGCCCGGTACCTGGGGCTGCGGAGCGTGCCGGGCGAGCTGCCGGCGAGCGCGGGGGACGGAGTGGCGAGCGGCTCTGCTGAAAGAGCTACGTCCTCGCTCCCCGCGCAGCTCTGCCTCTGTGGATGCTCTGGGGTGCCCGGGGCACCTCGGGGCTCAGCCCCGCGCTGGCTGCGCGGTGCTGGCGGTGCGAGGCTCCGGAGCCGTGCGGGGAGGGCGGTGCGGGGCCGCCGAGGCCCTGGAAGATGCAAATTGCCGGCAGCGTCTCTGGCAGCAGACAAAGCCCCCGGCCCCGCCGCTCCCAGGAGACTCCAGGGAGCCCCATCCATCAGCGCCGCCGACGCGCCTGCAGCGGCCCCCCGGCTCCCGGGGCCCAGCCAGGGGCACCCGTGCGGCTCTGTGGGGCAGGACCCCTGCCCTGGGGAGCTCTCACTGGCTGGGGGGGGATGGGGCTCGCCCCACGGGCAGGAGCAGCCCCCGGCTGGGCACCCCAAGCACTCGGGGTGGCAGCGAGGGCGTTCTGGAGAGCCAGGCCTGCAGCAGCCTGGACCTCAGGGTGGGCTTCACTTCAGCATCTTCACAGCCCGGCCTGGCCCCCACAGCCCAGCCCTGCTCCACTGAACCCCCCTCGGCCTTGGCTGGGGGGTCCCCGCATCCAAAGAGCCCCAGGGAACGGGGCCGAGCCCCTCAGTAACCGCGGCATCCACGTCCTGGGAGGCCAGAGCCGGGTGGGGGGAGCCCCAGAGATGGAGGGGCTGTGGGGCTGTGACACTAAGGGGGAGTGTGACACGGTGGGACTGTGGCACCACGGGGCCGTGCTGTCCCGGGGCTCAGTGTGAGGCAGCACAGCCCATGCTGGTACCGGTGCAGGTGCTGAGGCAGGTGCAGGGCCAGCAGCAGGTGCTGGTGAGAGCACGGAGATGGAGCAGGTACCGGTGTTAGTGCTGGTACTGGTGTCGGTGCCAGTGCAGGTGCTGGTGTTAGTGCTGGTATCAGTACAGGTTCAGTGTTGGTGCTGGTGCCGGTACAGGTGTTGATGCCGGTGCCAGTTCTGGTGTCAGTACAAGTGCTGGTGAAGGTACAGGTGTTGGTGCACATGCCGGTGCTGCTGCCGGTACAGGTGCAGGTGTCAGTGCAGGTGGTGATGCTGGTGCTGGTTCTGGTGTTGGTACAAGTGTCAGTACAGGTGTTGGTACTGGTACAGGTGTTGGTACCGGTGTAGGTGCTGGTACTGCTATCGGTACAGATGCTGATTCGGGTGTCAGTACAGCTGGCTGTGCCGGTGCTGGTATCGGTACAGGTGTCGGTGCAGGTGGCGATGCCGGTGTAAGTACAGGTACCGGTGCCGGTACAGGTGTCTGTGCAGGTGCCAGTTCTGGAGTTGGTACAATTGTTGGTGCAGCTACAGGTACTGGTACAGGTGTCGATGCAGGTGCCAGTGCTGCTGTTGGTACAGGTGCTGGTTCTGGTGTCAGTACAGGTGCTGGTGTCAGTACAGGTGTCGATGCAGGTGCTGGCGCTGCTCTCGGTACAGGTGCCGGTACAGGTGTCAATGGAGGTGCCGGTGCTGCTGTCAGTACAAGTGTCGGTGCAGGTGCTGGTACTGGTACAGGTGTTGGTGCAGGTGCCGGTGCCAGTACAGGTGTCAGTGCAGATGCCAGTGCAGGTTCCGGCACTGCTGTCAGTACAGATGCCGGTGTCAGTACAGGTGCAGGTACCGGTATCAGTACAGGTGTCGGTAAAGGTGCCGGTGTCAGTACAGGAGCAGGTACGGGTGCCGGTACAGGTGTCGCTGCAGGTGGCGGCGCTGCTCTCGGTACAGATGCCGGCGCCGGGGCCAGCGCGGGCCGCGGGCTGTGGCCCCCCCGGGGCCAGCGCGGGGCGGGCGATGGGCCGGCGCCGCCCCTCCCCCGCGGGATGGCTGCGGGGCCCCGGGGGTTTCCCCGGTAACGGCGGCGCTCGGCTCCCGGAGGGTTAACGGGGGGCGGCGGTGTGTCCGGGGTCAGCGCAGCCCCGCCGAGCCCAGCCGGGCCGGTGCGGGGGTCTCGGCCCGGTGCCCCCCGCGCTCCCCCCGCGCCGCGGGCGCGCCGCACAAAGGCGGCGGGGCCGGGGCGGCGGTACCGGGGACAGAGTCTCCTCCCGCTGCCCCCGCCCCGCTCCCCCCGGGACGGGAACGGCGGCGGCGGCGCCCCCGGCCCGGCCCCATGGACGCCCGAAGCCGCCGAGGGGTGAGTGCGGGGCGGGGGCTGCGCTGAGCGGGGCGCCGGGCGGGGTCCGGGGCGGGTGGCGCGGGTCGGGGTCTCCCCAGGTCACGGCGGGACCCCGACACGCGGGGAGGGCGCGGTGGGATCCCGGGGGAGGCACCCGAGCCTGCTGGGGATGGGGCTCGGGGGTCGCGCCCGTGGTGAGTCCCACGGGCCGTGCGTGGGGGGCTCGGGGCGCGGTGCCCACGGCAGGCGGGGCGTGGAGGGGGGATGCGCTCCCCACGCGTGTGCGGGTGCTACAGGTGTGTGTCACGTCACGGCCCTGGCGCTGAGTCCCCCATCCCCCGAGCGGGGGGTGAGAGTGGGGGCTGCGTGTGCACACACGGGTGGGAATGAGTGTGGGCACGTGTGTGTGTGAACACGTGTGTGTTTGTGTGTGCACGTGTGAGAATTTGTGTGTGTCTGTGTGTGTGAACACGTGTGTGTGTTTGTGTTTGTGTGCACACGTGTGAGAGTTTGTGTGTGTATTCACGTGTGAGTTTGTGTGTGTGTGCACATGTGTGTTTGTGTTTGCACACAGGTTTGTGTGTTTCTGTGGGTTTGTGTGTGTGTGCACATGCGTGTTTGTGTTTCTGTGTGCACACGTGAGTTTGTGTGTGTGCTCGTGTGTTTATGTTTGCACACCTGTGTTTGTGTGGGTTTCTGTGTGTTTGTGTTTGCACGCGTGAGTTTGTGTGTGTGCATGTGTGTGAGTTTGTGTGTGCACAGAAGTTTGTGTGTTTGTGTGTGTGTTTCTGTGTGTTTGTGTTTCTGTGTGTGTGCACGTGTGTTTGTGTTTGCACACGTGAGTTTGTGTGTGCACACAAGTTTGTGTGTTTGTGTGTGTGTTTCTGTGTGTTTGTGTTTCTGTGTGTGTGCACGTGTGTTTGTGTTTGCACACGTGAGTTTGTGTGTGTGCACACAAGTTTCTGTGTTTGTGTGTGTGTTTCTGTGTGTTTGTGTTTCTGTGTGTGCACGTGTGAGTTTGTGTTTGCACACATGAGTTTGTGTGTGTGCACGTGCGTTTGTGTTTGCACACCTCTGTTTGTGTGTGTGTATTTGCACACTTGAGTTTGTGTGTGTGTTTCTGTGTTTGTGTTTGCACACGTGAGTTTGTGTGTGTGTGCACGTGTGTGAGTTTGTGTGCACACAAGTTTGTGTGTTTCTGTGTATTTCTGTGTATTTGTGTGCACACAGGTGTGTGTGTTTGTATATTTGTGTGTGTTTCTGTATGTTTGTGTGCACACACGTTTGTTTTTGTGCATTTCTGTGTATTTCTGTGTGTTTGTGTGCCCACGTGTGTATTTCTGTGTTTTCTGCATGTGTGAGTTTGTGTGCACACAGGTGTTTGTATGTTTCTGTGTGTTTGTGTGTTTCTGTGTGTTTGTGTATTTGTGTGTGTGTTTCTGTGCACACACGTGATTGTTTTTGTGTATTTCTGTATGTTTGTGTGCACACACGTTTGTTTTTGTGTGTTTCTGTATGTTTGTGTGCACACACGTTTGTTTTTGTGTATTTCTCTGTGTGCACACACTTTTTTTGTGTGTATTTCTGTATGTTTGTGTGCACACACATGTTTGTTTTTGTGTATTTCTGTATGTTTGCGCGCACACACGTGATTGTTTTTGTGTATTTCTGTATGTTTGTGTGCACACACGTTTGTTTTTGTGTATTTCTGTATGTTTGTGCGCACACACGTGATTGTTTTTGTGCATTTCTGTATATTTGTGTGCACACACGTGATTGTTTTTGTGCATTTCTGTATGTTTGTGTGCACACACGTGCCCAGGGCCCGCTGTGAGCCCGTGGCTCGCAGACCTGCAGCTGCACTGGGGCTGGGGTGGCCACCGGGGGAGGGTCCTGCCGGGTCATGCTGGGTATTTATGGCTGCGACAGAGCTCGCAGGCCGGGGGAGGCCACCTGCCTGTCCCCTGCCCGTCCCCTGCCCATCCCCTGCCCGCCCCCAGTCCTCACCCTGTCCCCCGGGCAGATGCTCCTCTCCTCTCTCGCGGCTCCTCCTTAATCCAACGGCACAGGGCGATGCCGGGCCGCAGCATCTGTCTGTCCCTGCCCAGACGTGTGGGATAGACCCCGGGCACTGCTGGGGGTCCCTCGGGGTCCCCTCCCTCCACCAGGCTCCTGTGACAGCCGGTGTCCCGCAATCCGTGCTCCTTGCAGGCCAGGATTTGAGGCAGGGGTCCCCATAACACACTCCCTGCTTGTTGCAGGCCGGGATTTGAGGTGGGGGTCCCCATAACACAATCCCTGCTCCTTGCAGGCCGGGATTTGAGGCTGGGGTCCCCATAACACAATCCCTGTTCCTTGCAGGCTGGGATTTGAGATGGGGGTCCCAGTAACGCAATCCCTGCTCCTTGTGGGCCGGGATTTGAGGTGGGGATCTCAGTAACTCAGTTCCTGCTCGTTGCAGGCCGGGATTTGAGGCGGGGGTCCTGATATTGCAATCCCTGCTTGTTGCAGGCCGGGATTTGAGGTGGGGGTCCCCATAACACACTCCCTGCTTGTTGCAGGCCGGGATTTGAGGCGGGGGTCCCCATAACACAATCCCTGCTCCTTGCAAGCCAGGATTTGAGATGGGGGTCCCAGTAACGCAATCCCTGCTCCTTGCAGGCCGGGATTTGAGGCGGGGGTCCCAGTAACGCAATCCCTGCTCCTTGTGGGCCGGGATTTGAGGTGGGGATCTCAGTAACTCATTTCCTGCTCGTTGCAGGCCGGGATTTGAGGCGGGGGCCCGGCGCCCGCGCCATGGGGAACTCGGTGAGCAGGCCCAGCTGCCTGGGCGAGAAGACCCGGCGGCCGGAGCAGCTGCTGAGGGAGCCGGGGCTGGACGCGGGGCAGCTGTCGGCCCAGAGCGGCACGGAGGCCTGGCCGGTGCTGCTGGAGAAGGCGCCGGTGCAGGTGGAGAACGGCTGGAGCCTGGGGCCCGGGGCCGGGACCGGCAGCCCGGTGCTGAGGCGCAGCCAGTCCGAGGTGGCGGTGCAGAACGGGGCTGCAGCTGCAGTCCCCGTCAGGGGACAGGTGGGGGGTGCAACCTGGACCCCTCCCCGGGCCAGCGTCCCCCGCAGCAGCTGGTCCTGGAAGCCTGTCACCACGCGGGAGGTGACCGAGGTGACGGAGGTGACGGAGACCATCGTGACCGAGATCGTGGAGGTGACCGAGTACCCAGCGGGTGACAAGGGCGAGCCTGTGGTCACCCGGACGGTCACGGTGCTGACGGAGTGCGTGGGCGAGCTCGCCGCTGCCGGACACACGGATGCCACCGAGGTGACCGATGGACAGAGCGCCACTCTGGGAGGGCCCTGTGCCCCTCAGCGTGGTTTTCTCCAAAGCGAGTCTCGGCCTTGGTGTGCCCTGACCAGGGCTCGTGTGGGGCCACCATCTGTGCCCCAGTGTGGGCTGGCCTGGGGCCACCCCTGCTCTCTGGCACCCAGCTCCCTCCTCTCAACCATGGCTAGTGCTGGCCCTGGGCCTGGAGGGGTCCGAATGGCGCAGGCCACGCAGCCCCCACTTTGGGGAGCCCTGGGAAGGGTCCCAGGGAGGACCCCACGGGCTGGACAGGGTCTCACTGTCACCGCTGTCACCTCAGCGAGAGGGCAGGGTGTGGGGGCTGCTGCCCAGCCCCACGGCTGCCACCCAGCCCCACGGCTCAGCCGCCTCTCCCCACAGGTGTCCTCACGGGCTGTCCCTGTCCCGGAGGAGGCAGCGGAGCGGGGCCAGGAGACGCTGGAGCGACTGCTGGCCTGGGTGGCCGACATGGAGGAGCTGGTGAAGAACCAGAAGCCGCCGTCGGCGGAGGCCAAGGTGGTGAAGGCGCAACTGGAGGAGCAGAAGGTCAGCAGGCCGAGCCCGGCCCGGGGATTAGGGGGCCCGGCTACCAAAGGGCTGTGCCCGGCTAGGAGGGGGACACGGGGGTCCCCAGCTGTGCGTCCCCGGCCCTGCAGCTGCTGAGGCGCCTGCTGGAGGAGCGGAGGCCGCGAGTGGAGCTGGTGCTGCAGGAGAGACAGACGGCTCAGGGCTCTGGGCCCGAGGGCGGCGCCGGCCTCCTCAGCCTCGGCGAGAGGTGGGACAAGCTGATGCACGAGGCTGAAGCCAGGTGGGTCAGGGGCCAGGCCCAGACTGGCACCCCCATCCCTCTCTGCCCACTGGTGTCCCCCTGTGACACCCTGATGTCCCTGGGGCCAACCTGACAGAGGGACCATGGTCACGTCATCGCAGGGGCTGTACAGGAGCAGCGGGGCAGGGGCTGCACAGGCCTGTGGGGACACTGGCCTTGCTGTGACCCTTTGGGGGGGCATGGGGCTGTCACCTGTGTCTCGGGGACTGTCCCTGCCCGGCTCACCCAGCCCGCCTGGCGCAGGTACGGCTGCCTGGAGCGCATCCTGCCCGCGGCCCAGGCCTTCCAGGAGGCCGTGGACGCCTTCCAGGAGTGGCTCGGTGCCACGGAGCGGCAGCTGGCCCAGCTGTGGCATGCGGACGGCAACGTGGGCCGCGTGCAGGACGCCCACCAGCAGACCCAGGTGGGCACAGGCTGGGTGTGGGGTGGGTGCGGGGTGGCCACGGGCACCTGTGTGACCACTGGTCACTGCTGCAGGCCCTCTGTGAGGAGATCCGCGGGCGGCTGGGAGAGCTGGACGGCGCCCTGGAGAGCGGCCAGCGGGTCCTGGACATGGTGACAGGCGAGTGGCAACGGCTGGGAGGGGTGGCCACAGGGGCAGGACCACGGGGTTTGGGGCGGGATGAGCACAGACAGTGGCAGCCCAGGCCAGTGCTGGTTTTTACTGGCCAGTGCTGGCTCTTGCTGGCCAGAGCTGGGTCTGGGAGCAGCAGAAGCAGTGGCAGCAGAGGGAGGTCAGGACAGAGGGCTGTGGCCAATTCCATGCCTAGGGATGCCAGCATGGTGGCACTGATGCCAGTGTCACGGTGGCACTGATTCCAGCATGGTGGCACTGACGCCAGTGTCACGGTGGCACTGGTGGCACTGATGCCAGCATGGTGGCACTGACGCCGGTGTCACGGTGGCACTGATGTGAACACAGTGTCATGGTGGCACTGATGTCAACATGGTGATACTGATGCTGGTGTCACAGTGGCACTGATGCCAGCACGGTGGCACTGATGCCAGTGTCATGATGACACTGATGCCAGCACGGAGGCATTGACGCCAGTGTCATGATGACACTGATGCCAGCACGGAGGCATTGACGCCAGTGTCATGGCGGCACTGATGCAGGTGTCACGGTGGCACTGATGCCAGCATGGTGGCACTGATGCCGGTGTTGCAGTGGCACTGATGCCAGCGTGGTGGCACTGACACTGGTGTTGCGGTGGCAGTGATGCCAGCATGGTGGCACTGACGCCAGTATCACGGTGGCCCTGACGGTGTCACCCTGCTGCAGGGGAGGAGGCGCAGCTGACGCAGGAGAAGATGGAGTCGCTGAGGATGCGCTACCTGATCGTGGGCCAGAGCAGCGCTGACACCGCCCAGCGCCTGGGACAGACCCTGGAGGCCTCGTCCCGCCTGGGCACGGCCCCCGAGGACCTGGCGCTGTGGCTGAGCCGCATGGAGAAGGAGCTGGGCGAGCTGCAGAGCCAGCAGGACAGCCAGGAGCCCTCCATCACGGCCAGTGACAGGGAGAAGGTGAGGGACACCGGGCCCCTCGGTGGGATGTGCTGCATGTCCTGGTGTATTCACACCCTGCCTGCGGCTCACTCTCGCCCCTCTGCTGCAGTTTGAGCAGATGCTGGAGTCGCAGCTCGCCCGCGTGGCCGGGCTGAGCGAGCGCCTGGACGAGATCGGCCGTGTGCAACTCGACACCGACGCTCTGCTCTCGCAGCTCTCCGAGCAGAAGGTGGGTCCTGCAGCCCTGAGGTCCTGCAGCTCTGGGCTCCTGAAGCCCTGCCGGGGGGTCCTGCAGTTCTGAGGTCCTGCAGCTCTGGGCTCCTGCAGCCCTGCCTGGGGGTCCTGAGCTCCTGCAGCCCTGCCTGGGGGTCCCGGGGGTGCTGCCCGGGCACCCCCAGGCCCCGGCACCCAGCTGGGCTCCGTTGCAGCTGCTCTCCGCCGAGATCCTGCACTGCCGGGGCCTGTCCGAGCGCCTGCTGGGCTTCTCGGAGCCGCTGCTGCGCTGCTGCCCCGAGCCGCTGCGGCTGCGCCTGCAGGTGAGCCAGGTGGACGCTGCCAGCACCCAGGGGTGGCCGTGCCCCGTGTCCTCGGGCACGCGGTGACTCCCGGTCCCCACAGCCATTGGTGCAGGCGCTGCAGGAGCGCACGGAGCAGCTGTCCCAGCGCAGCGGCGCCTTTGCCGTGGGGCTGGAGCACGCCCAGTCCCTGCTGGGCCAGTTCAGCGAGGCGCTGCAGGAGCTGCTGCCCTGGCTGGAGGAGACGCAGGCGCTAGGGGTGCAGCTGTCCCCTAGCGCCATCAGCTACGAGGCCTTCAAGGAGCAGCAGGCGCTGCTGCAGGTGCGGGCAGGGCAGGGAGGGAGCGACTCGAGGTCACCCGAGGTGACAGGGGGGTGACAGGGTGGGGATGGCATCGCCACGGGGACCAGCATGGGGCACCCGAGGAACGGGAATCCTATGGGAGCAGCAGCACACATCCCTGTGGGGCACGTCCCACCCCATGGGATACATCCGACCCCATGGGGTACGTCCCACCTCAGTGCACCCCATGGGACATGTCCTACCTCATGGGGCACATCTCACCCCATGGAACACTTCCCACCCCATGGCGCACATCCCACCCAATGTCCCCATGGAGCACTTCCCACCCCATGGGGCACATCCCACCCAATGTCCCCATGGGGCACTTCCCACCCCACGGGGCACATCCCAC
>VRYO01001797.1:260432-272875 GCA_009812075.1 Sialia sialis | reverse complement strand
GCCCGGTGGTTGCTCGGTGGTCCGGGGGTGCCGGGGACCGGCTCGCCCCGGTGCCGGTGCCTCCCTGGCCCAGGCGGCTGCCAGAGGCGCTGAGTTGTGCCAGGGAGCGCTGCCCGCGTGGGGCAGAGCCCCGGCGAGGGCGGCAGCGCCAACACCTGCGCCAGGAATCTCCCAGCTGGGTTACTCAAAGTTTCCGCTGACGCCTGCTGACGGAAGGCAGCGGAGCCGGGGAGGGGCGGGGGGCGACTCCCCGGACCCTCCGAGTGATTCCCCCGCCGCCCAAAATTTCCGCAGGTGTGGGCGGCGGTGCCCAAATTCCATCCGCGCCGCGCTGCTGTTTGGGGTTTGGGAACGTGCGGGGACCTGCCCGGGGCTGTGCGGGTATCGCTGCGGGCTGGTGGCGGGGACATGCAGGGACCTGCCTGGGGCCACTCCGGGCTGGTGGCCCCGTACACGCAGGGACCTGCCTGGGGCTCTGCAGACACCGGTGGCTCACGTCAGAGCTGGGCTGAGCCGTGCCATCCAGCCCGGCCCCTCTCCCTGTGCCAGGGCGAGCAGCGGCTCTCTCGGGGCCAGCAGCGAGGCGAGCAGCAGTTCACTGGCCCCAGCAGCAGCTCTCCTAGCCCCGGCAGCAGCTTACTGGCCCCGGGAGTATCTCACTAGCCCCAGAAGCAGGGCGAATAGCAGCTCTCCTGGGGCCAGCAGCAGTTTTCCTAGCCCCAGCAGCAGCTCACTGGCCCCAGCCCCGCAGTGTTTTGCCTGTCCGTGGCACAGGGATGTCCCCGTGGCAGTGACACAGGACACCGCGCCAGCCCCGCGAGGTGGCCAAATCCCCCCTGTGCTAGCCCGCCCAGCAGGACAGAGCAGCTGGAGACCCCCAGGTCCTCAGGCAGAGACCCCCGAGCTGCCCCCGCCTTGTCCCGGGTCCTCCTCCCTTTGTCCCGAGTCCCCCTTTGTCCCGGGGGCTCCCCTGCCCCGGGTGCTCCCCCTCCCCCTTGTCCCGGGTGCTCCCCTTGTCCCGGGCACTCCCTTTGTCCCGAGTCCCCCTTTGTCCCGGGTGCTCCCCTGTCCCTCCCTGCCCTGCGGTGCCGGGGCAGCTCCGGGCCGCGCTGACATCACCGGGTGGGGAGAGAGGCTAGGCTGGGATCCTTCCCGGGCCGGGCAGAGAGCCCGGGGCACGGCTGGCACGGGACAGAGAGCCTGGGGCACGGCTGGCACGGGACAGAGCCCGGGGCTCGGCTGGCACGGCACAGAGCCCGGGGCACGGTTGGCACAGGACAGAGCCCGGGGCTCAGCTGGCACGGGACAGAGCCTGGAGCACAGAGAGGCGAGCCCGGGGCACGGCTGGCACGGGACAGAGAGCCTGGGGCACGGAGGGGCAGCGGTGGCCACGGGCAAGGAGGCTTCTGTGCCGCTGTGCCCCGTGGCCACTGCCCCGAGGCCATGGCTGGCCACAGCTCCCGGAGCTCCCCGAGCACGTCCAGGGGCTCAGGATCGAGTGATTAGAGTTATTAGAGTTATTTATTAGACTTATCAGAGGTATTTATTAGAGTCATTGGAGTTATTTATTAGAATTATTAGAGTCATTAGAGTTATTTATTAGAGTTGTTAGAGTTATTAGAGTTGTTTATTAGAGTTGTTAGAGTTGTTTACTAGAGTTATTAGAGTTATTTATTAGAATTATTAGAATTATTTCTTAGAGTTAATAGAGTTATTTATTAGAGTTAGAGCTATTTATTAGAGTTATTAGAGTTGAGTTATTTATTAGAGTTATGAGAGTTGTTTATTAGAGTTGTTAGAGTTATTATAGTTGTTAGAGTTGTTTATTAGAGTCATTAGAGTTATTTATTAGGGTTATTAGAGTCATTAGAGTTATTTATTAGAGTTATTTATTAAATTTATTTATTTATTGAATAACTCTAATAACTCTAATAGAGTTATCAGAGTTATTGCAGTTGTTAGTTATTTATTACAGTTATTAGTGTTATTTATTAGAGTTACTAGAATTATTACAGTTGTTAGAATTATTTGAGTTATTAGCATTGTTATTAGGAATGCCTCTCCCGAATTAGACTGTATTCCAAATAATACAGGTTTAATTTGGCAGTACAGGTGTGAGAAGAAATAAATAGAAATAAATAAATAAATAAATAGAGAAATAAATAGAAAATGGGTGAGAAATAAGTGAGAATAGAGAAAATATTGCCAGGGATGCTCCAGGATTCCCTCCCTGCTGGTGCTGAGGGTGCCCCTGGAATTGGGGAGGGGTCCATGGGGGCTCAGCCGGGTGGGGAATCTCCCCGGGGGTCTCTCAGTTCGTGCAGGGGAGGATGGGCTCACACAGCACACCCAAACTGGCAATCTGTGCAGAGCTGTCCCAAATGGGTCTGGGGGCTGGCAATCTGTGCAGAGCTGTCCCAAATGGGTCTGGGGGCTGGCAATCTGTGCGGAGCTGTCCCAGATGGGTCTGGGGGCTGGAAATCTGTGCGGAGCTGTCCCAAATGGATCTGGGGGCTGCCTCAAGGCGAGCCGGAGCTGTTCTGAGCTGGGCCCGCCTCGCGTTCCCGTCCTCGTTTGCTCCTCTGCAGAGCGGGTTTCCCCTCTGCTGGAATTCCAGTCCAAAGTTCCATGGACGTTCTTTAGGGAGGATGGGCTTGCTTGAGCAGAATTCTCTGTCTGTGAATTATTTCCAGGAATTATTTCAGCCCTGTGTTTGGGTTAGGAGCCAGCTCAGCCTGGTGGCCCTGGGGGCTGCTTGGTGGCCACTGGGGTGGAGTCCCTGCCCTCCCTGGCTTGGGCAGGAGGACGGCAGGACAGGACAGGGGGGCTCCTGCAGTAGCTCTGGAGTGACGGAATCATGGAGGGGGTGGGTGGGGAGGGACCTTAAACAGGACACAGGATGGTGTGATGACAATCACAGAGACTCACAGAATTACAGAATCACAGAGAATGACAGAGAATGACAGAATCACAGAGAATGACAGAATCACAGAGAAAAACAGAATTACAGAATCACAGAAAAACAGAATTATAGAAAAACAGAATTACAGAATCACAGAGAATCACAGAATTACAGAATCACACAGAATGACAGAATCACAGAATCATGGACTGGGTTGGGTGGGGAGGGACCTTAAACAGGACACAGAATGGTTTGATGACAGAATCACAGAGAATGAGAGAATCACAGAATCATGGAAAAACAGAATTACAGAATCACAAAGAATCACACAGAATGATAGAATCACAGAAAAACAGAATTGCAGAATCACAGAAAAAACAGAATTACAGAAGCACAGAGAATCACAGAATTACAGAAAAACAGAATCATGGAATGGTTTGGGTGGGAGGGACCTTAAACCCATCCAGTCTCACCCTGGGATGTGAGCAGGGACACCTTCCACAGAACCACAGAGAATCACAGAGAGTTACAAAATTAGAGAATTACAGAATCACAGAGAGTCACAGAATCACAGAGAATCACATGGAATATCACAGAATCTTACAGAATCATAGAATCACAGAATCTCACCGATTGACACAGAATCACACAAAATCATAGAATCTTACAGAATCACACAGAATTACAGAGAATCACAGAAACACAGAATTACAGAATCCGAGAATCACGCAGAATTACAGAATCTCACAGACTCACATAGAATTACAGAATCATAGAATCACAGAACTACAGAATCTCACAGAATCACACAAAATCATAAGATCTTACAGAACCACAGAATTACAGAGAAACACAGAATCACACAGAATTACAGAATCACACAGAATTATAGAATCACAGAATCTCACAGACTCACCCAGAATCACACAAAATCATAGAATCTTACAGAATCACACACAATCATACAGAATTACAGAGAATCACAGAATCAGGGCTGGGGCAGCTCTGCAGGTGGGGTCTCACCTCAGCTTGGGGACAGAATCCCTGCTGCCCGCTCTGGGGGATCACCCCAGGGCACGTGGAGCTTCTCACCCTTGGCCAGCTCCATCCATCCATGCTCACCCTGTGGTTTCCACTTCCTCCTGCTGGGAATGTTCCTGATTTCCCTGCATTTACCATGCAAACCCTGGGGCTGGTTTCTCACTGCGCTTTCCCCTCTCCCCGCAGAGCCCCGGGAGCTGTGCAGGCTGTGCAGCGGGAGCATGGAGAGCCAGGCAGCAGTGAATGGCCACGCTGTGCCCAGCTCTCCCACACCGGGGACGAGCCCCCCGTGCCAGGAGGCGATGGGCAAGCGGCAGAGAGTGGCGGGCAAGGCCGCGGGCGCTGCCAGGGAGCCGCCGGCGACGGCGGGCAGCATCGCGGGCGTGCTCATCGAGGCTTCCCAGAGGATCCTGAGCTTCTACGAGGCCACCAGGGAGCACCTGCTGAGCCTGGACTGCGCCCTCGGCCTCCTGGAGGCCCAGGCGGCCACGGGCTGGCTGCTGGACCCACTGGGGCAGCGCCGCATGCCCGTGGCCGAGGCCGTGCGCACGGGGCTGGTGGGGCTGGAGCTCAAGGAGAGGCTGCTCTCGGCGGACAGAGCTGCCAGTGGCTTCCAGGACCCCTACAGTGAGGAGAAAATCCCGCTCTTCCAGGCCCTGCAGAAGGAGCTGCTGGGAAAGGAGCAGGCCATGCGGCTGCTCCAGGCCCAGGTGGCCACCGGAGGCGTCATTGACCCGGCCAGCGGCCAGCGGCTCCCGGCAGGGGTGGCCTGTGAGAGGGGACACTTGGATGAGGAGACGAGTCAGCTCCTGTCTGACCCCGGCCACGAGGAGAGCAGGGTGTTCCAGGACCCCAGCACTGCCGAGAAGGTCGCTTACTCGGAGCTCAGGAGAAGGTGTGTGGTGGATCCAGCCTCGGGCTTCCTCCTGCTGCCGCTGCAGATCACCTTCCCGGGGCTGGCAGGCAGGGTGAGCAGCCAGGACCTGATGGACTCAGGCATCATCAGCCCCGACGTGTTCCAGGGCCTGCAGCAGGGGACGATCTCGGCCCAGGAGGTGGCAGAGAATGACATCGTGCAGCACTTCCTGCGCGGCACCAGGAGCGTGGCCGGGGTGGTCCTGCCCTCTGGGGAGCTGAAGAGCCTTTACCAGGCTCTGAGGGAGCATCTCCTGGTGCCTGGTGCTGCCCTGATGCTCCTGGAAGTGCAGGCCAGCACCGGCAGCCTGACAGACCCGCTCAAGAACCAGAGGTACTCGCTGGATGAGGCTGTCAGGGTCGGGCTCGTGGGGCCAGAGCTGTATGAGAAGCTCTCCTCAGCTGAGAAAGCCATCACCGGCTACAGGAACCCCTCCAGCGGGGAAATGCTCTCCCTCTTCCAAGCCATCAGCAAGGGCTTTGTCCCCCGGGACCACGGCCTTTGCCTCCTGGAGGCTCAGCTGGCCACGGGAGGTGTCATCGCCCCGGGCCGGCACCTCCGTGTCCCCACGGAGACAGCCTGCGAGTGGGGCTACCTGGACAAGGCCACCAGGCAGCTCCTGTGCAGCCCTGCTGGTGACACCAAGGGCTTCTTCCAGCCTGGCTGCCAGGAGAAGCTGAGCTACGCCGAGCTGCTGCAGCGCTGCGTCACCGACCCCAGCACGGGGCTGCTGCTGCTGCCGCTCCCCGGGGGCGGCGGGGAAGGATCCCGGGGAGCGCTCAGCTTCCTGGACCACAGCAGCCAGGCAGCACTGGAGAACACCCAGGTGCCCATTGCTGCCGGGAAATTCAAGGGCAAGTCGGTGTCTCTCTGGAAATTGCTCTTCTCCGACTACATGCAGGCTGAGCAACGAGCTGAGCTCGCCCGGCGGTTCCTGGCGGGAATTCTCTCCCTGCAAGGGCTGGGAGAGGCCATCAGAGCCACCATCGAGGAGAAGGCTGCCACTGCTAACGTCACCTTCAAGGGCCTGAGGGACCAGGTGACAGCTGACCAGCTCCTGAGCTCAGAAATCATCAACAGAGACTTGTTCAAGAAGCTCAAGGAGGGGGAGACGTCGGCCAAAGAAGTGGTGAGCATGGACACGGTCAGGAAGTACCTGCAAGGCACGGGCAGCATTGGGGGGCTGCTGCTCCCCGACTCCCAGGAGAAGATCAGCATCTACCAGGCCAAGAGGAAGGGGCTCCTGAGGCCAGGAACGTCGCTGATCCTCCTGGAGGCCCAGGCTGCCACGGGGTTTGTCATCGACCCCGCTGCCAATAAGAGGTATTCCGTGGATGAGGCTCTGCGAGCCAACATCATCGGCCCGGACGTCTACGACAAGCTGCTGGCTGCGGAGAAATCTGTCACTGGCTACAGAGATCCATACACGGGCGACAAGATCTCCCTGTTCCAGGCCATGCAGAAGGAGCTGATCGTCAGGGACCACGGCATCCGCCTGCTGGAGGCGCAGATCGCCACGGGCGGCATCATCGACCCCGTCAACAGCCACCGCATCCCCGTGGAGGTGGCCTACAAGCGCGGCTACTTCGACAAGAAGATGAATTTGATCCTGTCCGATCCCAGCGATGACACCAAGGGCTTCTTCGACCCCAACACACATGAAAACCTGACGTACTTGCAGCTGAAGGAGAAGTGCATCACTGAGCCCTCCAGCGGGCTCTGCCTGCTGCCCCTCAACAGCAGGAGGCGGCAGTTTGTGGACGAGGCCACCAGGCAGCTGTTCAGGAACTCCTGGCTGCCCGTCCGGTTTGGGCGCCTGCGTGGGGAGCAGGTGTCGGTGTGGGACCTGCTCAACTCCGAGTACTTCAGCGAGGGGCGGCGCCGCGAGATCTTCACCCACTTCCAGCTGAGGAAGCTCAACCTGGAGCAAATCCGGCTCTTGCTGGAGGAGGAGATGAAGAAGTGGGCGCCCATCAAGTTCCCGGCCATGAGGGGCAACGTCAGCGCTTACCACCTGATGGAAACAGGCATCATCGACAGGGCCCTGCTGGAGCAGGTGCTGGAGGGAGCCGTCAGCCCCGAGCAGGTGCTGCAGATGGACTCTGTCCGCAGGTACCTCTACGGCTCAGGCAGCATCGGGGGCATCGTGCTCCAGCCGTCCAACCAGAGGATGAGCCTCTACGAGGCTATGAAGCAGAACATTGTGGTGCCGGGAGTAGCCCTGCCCCTGCTGGAGGCCCAGGCTGCCACGGGCTTCATTATTGACCCCGTGAAGAACCAGAAGCTGTGTGTGGACGAGGCCGTCAAGGAGGGTGTCATCGGGCCCGACGTCCACGAGAAGCTGCAGCACGCCGAGGGGGCTGTGACTGGCTACAAGGACCCCTTCACGGGCAAGAAGATCCCGCTGTTCCAGGCCATGAAGAAGGGCCTGGTGGCAGACAAGCAGGCCATGCAGTTCATGGAGGTGCAGATGGCCACGGGAGGCATCATCGACCCCACGTGTGGCCACTACATCCCCCTGGAGTCGGCCCAGCGGCGGGGCTGCCTGGATGAGGACACCAGCAAGGTGCTTTCCCGGCCCAGCGATGAGCAGCGAGTCTTCTGCATCCCCGAGAGCAAGGAGAGCGTGACCTACGCCGAGCTCATCCAGCGCTGCCACAAGGACGACGCCTCCGGCTTCCACCTGCTGCCTCTGGCACAGACGGCTGCTCCTGCCTACACCAACGAGCAAATCCAGCAGATCTTCAGGGAAACCACGGTGAAGGAAAAGGGAGTGTCCCTCTGGGAGCTGCTGCACTCAGGATATTTCACCGAGGAGCAGAGGAGAGACTTGACGGAGCGGTTCCGCTCAGAGGAGCTGTCCCTGGAGCAGCTGGTCGCTCTGGTGCTCAGGCTGGTGGGGGAGATGGAAATGAAAGCCAGGACCCAGATCTCCCTGGAGGGCCTGAGGGGCAGCGTGCCTGTGGTCTGGCTGCTGGACATGGGCATCATCTCTCAGAAGACGTTTGAGGAGCTGGCTCAGGGTGTGAGAACGCCCGAAGAAGTGGCCGCGATGGAGAGTGTGAAGCGGTACCTGAAGGGCACAGGAAGCATTGCTGGGGTCTTCATAGAGGCATCCAAGCAGAAGATGAGCTTCTACGAGGCCATGAAAAACAACCTGCTCCTGCCTGGGGCCGCTCTGAGGCTGCTGGAGGCTCAAGCAGCCACAGGATACCTGACTGACCCTGTCACAAACCGCAGGCTGGGCGTGAGGGACGCCGTGAGAGCCGCTCTTGTTGGGGAAGAGCTCAGTGAGAAGCTCCTGCTGGCTGAGAGGGCGGTCACGGGTTACACAGACCCCTACACCGGCAGCTCCATCTCGCTGTGCCAGGCGCTCAGGAAAGAGCTCGTGCCCCTGGCAGAGGCCGTGCCCCTGCTGGAGGCCCAGCTGGCCACGGGAGGGGTGGTGGATCCCATCCACCACCTCCACCTGCCGCTCCAGGCTGCCTGCAGGTACGGCTTCTTCGACGAGGACCTGAACCAAGCCCTCTCTCAGCTGGATGACAGCACCAAGATCTTCTTTGACCCCAACACCAAGGAGAACGTGACCTACCAGCAGCTGAAGGAGCGGTGCGTCCGCGAGGCTGACTCGGGCCTGTGGCTGCTGCCGCTGTCGGAAAACGCCATGTTCTGTGTGGATGAGCAGACCATGAAGGTGCTGAAGTCTGTGACGGTTTGTGTCAATGTGGGGCGGTTCAAAGGACAGACCGTGTCTGTCTGGGACCTCCTCAACTCCGAGTACTTCTCGGACAGCAAGAGAAGGGAGCTGGTGCAGAAGTACAAGGATGAGAAGGCTGAAGTGCTGCAGGAAATCACAACAGTGATCACCACGATCATCCAGGAGACTGAGGCACAAGGCAAGAAGTTTGCATTCAAGGGGCTGCGGAAAAGAGTGTCCGCCAGCGACCTCTTCCAGTCCCAGCTGATAGACAAAAAAACCCTCGACGAGCTCAACCAGGGCAAGAAAACAGTCAAGGAAGTCACTGAAATGGAGTCTGTCCGCAGGTACCTGGAGGGCAGCAATTTCATCGCAGGGGTCCTTATCCAGCCCAGCAATGAGAAGATGAGCATCTACCAGGCCATGTGGAAGGGCATCCTGAGGCCAGGCACCGCCCTGGTCCTGCTGGAGGCGCAGGCGGCCACGGGCTTCATCATCGACCCCGAGAAAAACAAGAAGTTCTCCGTGGAGGAAGCACTGGAGGAGGGGCTGATCGGAGGGGAGATCTTTGAGAAGCTGCTGTGTGCCGAGAGGGCCGTGACAGGCTACACCGACCCCTACACCAAAGCCCCAATGTCCCTGTTCGAAGCCATGAACCAAGGGCTGATCGTGAAGAGCCACGGCATCCGCCTGCTGGAGGCGCAGATCGCCACGGGTGGCATCATCGACCCCGTGCACAGCCACCGTGTCCCTGTGGAGGTGGCCTACAAGCGTGGCTACTTCAACCAGGAGATGAACCAGATCCTGTCTGACCCCAGCGACGATACCAAGGGCTTCTTCGACCCCAACACGCACGAGAATCTGACGTACATGCAGCTCCTGGAGAGGTGTGTCCAAGACCCAGAGACGGGGTTGTACATGCTGCAGGTTGTCAAGGAGGGAGGGAAGTATTTCTACATCGATGAGTCCACCAAGCAGGCGCTGCGCTCAAAGCCCGTGCAGGTGAGAGTGGGGAAGTTCAAGGGCCAAACGGTTTCTGTCTGGGAAGTACTCTGCTCTCACTACATCTCAGAGCACAAAAGGAAAGAGCTGGTGATGCAGTACAAAAGCAAAACCCTGAAGCTGGAAGAGCTGATATCCCTCATCCTAAAAATCATCGAGGACACCGAGAGAAGAGGAGAAGCCCTCAAGGTCAAAGGGCTGCGGGGGGAGGTGTCGGTGTCAGAACTGTTCAACTCCGAGATCATCGACAAGAGAACCCTGGAGCAGCTGCAGGATGGGAGCCTCACCCTTGCCAGCCTCACCAAGAGGGACAGCATTCAGAGGTACCTGGATGGCACCAGCTGCATTGCTGGCGTTCTCCTCCCGCTGAGGAAGGAGGTGATGAGCATCTACCAGGCGCTGAGGAAAGGGCTCCTCACAGAGCAGTGTGCTCTGGGGCTGCTGGAGGCACAGGCGGCCACTGGCTTCCTGCTGGACCCCCAGAACAACCAGAAGCTCTCCGTGCACGAGGCCGTCACGTCCGGGCTGGTGGGCAGCGAGCTGCGCGAGCCGCTGCTGTCGGCAGAGAAAGCCGTGACGGGATACACGGACCCGCAAACGGGAAATAAAATATCCCTGTTCCAGGCTGTGAGGCAGAAGATTGTGGTCAGGGACCACGGCATCCGCCTGCTGGAGGCCCAGCTGGCCACCGGCGGCGTCATCGACCCCGAGCACGGCCACCGCCTGCCCGTGGAGGTGGCCTACAAGCGCGGGCACCTGGACGAGGACACGTTCCTGCTGCTCTCGGATCCGGACCACGGCAGCAAAGGCTTTGTGGACCCCAACACTCAGGAGAAGATCAGCTACAACCAGCTGCTGCAGAGGTGTGCCAGGGACACCGAGAGCGGCCTGTACCTGCTGCAGGTCCTGCAGAAGGACGGCAACTATTTCTACATCGATGAGCAAACCAAGAACGCCCTGCTGTGCACAAAGGTGCAGGTGCCTGTGGGGAAATACAAGGGCCAGGTGTTGTCCCTGTGGGAACTTCTCTGCTCCGAGTACATCACAGAGGAGAAAAGGAAAGAACTGGTGAAAAAATACAAGGCGGAGTCGCAACACATTGTGCAAGGAATCATCGAGACAATACTGAAGATCATTCTAGAAAAGGAGGAGGACAGAAGTGACGTCTGGTTCCAGGGAATCCGACAGCAAATTACAGCATCAGAACTGCTCAGTGCAAAAATAATTACGGAGGAAACCGTAGAAAAACTGCAAGAAGGGAAAGAGACAGTCCAGGGAATAGCACAGCTGGAGAGCGTGAGGAGGTACCTGGAGGGAACGGGAAGCATCGCCGGCGTGCTGGTGCCCTGCAAGGCCAAACCTGGCAGGATGGAGAAGATGAGCATCTACCAGGCCATGTGGAAGGGCATCCTGAGGCAGGGCACGGCGCTGGTGCTGCTGGAGGCGCAGGCAGCCACCGGCTTCATCATCGACCCTGTCAAGAACCAGAAGCTCTCGGTGGACGAGGCCGTGGCCTCGGGCCTGGTGGGCAGCGAGCTGCATGAGAAGCTGCTGTCGGCCGAGCGCGCCGTCACAGGCTACTGCGACCCCTACACGGGTGACAAGATCTCCCTGTTTCAGGCCATGCAGAAGGAGCTGATCGTCAGGGACCATGGCATCCGCCTGCTGGAGGCGCAGATCGCCACGGGCGGCATCATCGACCCCGTGCACAGCCACCGCCTGCCCGTGGAGGTGGCCTACAAGCGCGGCTACTTCGACCAGGAGATGAACCAGATCCTGTCTGACCCCGGCGATGACACCAAGGGCTTCTTCGACCCCAACACGCACGAGAACCTGACGTACCTGCAGCTGCTGCGCCGCTGCGTGCCCGATCCCGACACCGGCCTTTATTTCCTTAAGATTAATAGAAAGTAATTGTAACATCTTTCAATTTGGTTTCCTTGGGGTTTTTTTTGCCTTGGCAAAGAATGTCCCCATCTTGAATAATTTTTTCTTGCCGTTGTTTGTTTTTATTTTTCGATTTTTTTTTACCATTTATGGTCCCAGTGAGAGAATTTCCTTCTTGGTGTCTTTTCTTTTCCACCGCCCACCCCCATCAGGTGCAGCTTTGAAGTTCCTCCCCCGAGCTATGTTGTTGTGCTGAATTTTTCCTCTTTCTTTGTTCGTCTTTCAGGAGAAGCAGAGCCAGCCTGGGTTATCTCTGGTAGTTCTGTGCCATCCCCATTTTCCTCACAGGGCTCTTTGTTCCCTATGGGTGTTGCTGTGGGGAATATTTTTATTCTCTCCTGTCTCTTTGCCTATTCCTGCTATTTCCCCCGAAGCTCTGCAGGCTGATATTCAGGTTTTCCAGGCAGAGCAGAGCAGATTTCCCTGTGGGCTGGGTGCCAGGCTGGTGTCGCTGTCACCAGTGTGGGACACCCCATCTGTGTTTGCTGTCCCCGCCCCAGCCCTGCTGCTTTTCCCAGGAATTCTGCGGTTCAAAGAGCTCAGCCCATGCTGCTTTTCCCAGGAATTCTGCGGTTCAAAGAGCTCAGCCCAGGCTGCTCTGGGTCTCTCTGAGCTTTCCCTCCTGCCCAGAGCTTTGGGATGGATCCTCAGAGCCCTGGGAGTGGCTGGGCTGGAATTTCAGCCTCATTCCCTTCTGCTCCCTCTGCCGTTCTGTGTCCCGAGCTGACCCAGGAACAGCCTGGAGCCACTCAGGGATGAATAATTCCGCTGCTGGTTAATGGAAGGAACCTTCCCCCCTTGAATGTGCTGCCTGGGGCTGTTTGCCTTAATTAACCCGCTAATGGCCTGGAAAATGGACTTTGGCCACAGCTGGTCCCTGGGGCGGGCGGGGTGTGGAGGAGCTGAGGAACTCCAGCCCTGGAGCCCAGAGAGTGGCA